>JAQQSK010012985.1:0-11654 GCA_028658325.1 Potorous gilbertii | reverse complement strand
GCACCAAAACCTGGGCTTTCAAAGGTAGGGTACTGTTTAGAGGCTTCCCAGAGTCTCATCTGGCACACAAAGCTTCTTCCAAAAACTAAACTCCCATAAATATCACCTTTTAAAATTTGGTCCATAATTTTCAAAATGAGGTTATTGGACTATATATTCTCTAATGATTCCATTATAATTTTATTCTGTGAAGTGGGGCCAAGATGGCAGCGTAAAGCCAGGGACTCACCTGAGCTCTCCCAAATTCATCTCCAAACCACTTCAAAAAGAATTCTAAAGCAATACAATGAGAAGGTCAGGGTGAAATAATTCCCACCCACTCCTCCCCAAGAAAACTAAGAATGTGATGGAAAAGGTCTGTCTCACTGGGGTGAGAGTAGAATGCAGTACAGCACACACTAGACAGGATAAGTCAGCGGTTGTCTTTGGAGGCATGTGTATCTGTGATAGTGATTTTGAGACCTCTCAGTCCACAGATTGTAAGGAACTCCAAGAACTTTTCAGAAAGAAACTGTAGGGGATTGCTTGATAGGACTAAGTGAAAGACCTTGTTGTATTGCACATAAACATTTTAAGGTCATAGTACCAGAGTGAGGAGGGGTACTACTTCACCACTGCTTGTAGCACCAGAGAAGCAGACACTGCGGTTGCAGTCAAAGGGCAGAAATAAATGATTTCGGTCACTCATAGACCAGAGTACACCGCTCTTTAGACCATACCACCTTGGAAAAGCTGAAAACATAGAGATTACAAAACCAGTTCTGAAAACATCGCCATGAAAAACCTGAAAATTGGGGCAATGCCCCTTCCACCTCAGGAGTAGAGTCCAACTTTAACATAAAGTTAGAAATCAATAAATAGACTATAAAAATGATTTAAAAACAAATAAATTTGACCATGGAAAGCTACTTTAGTAACAGGGAAGACTGAGACACAAATTGCGAAGACTTGAAAATCAAAGCAGCTACATTCAAAGGTTCAAAAAATGTGAATTGGTCACAGGCCCCAAAAATAATTCCTAGGAAAGCTCAAAAAGGATTTGAAAAGTCCAATTAAAGAAGCAGAGGAAAATTTGGGGAAGAAAATGAAAATGATACAAGAAAATTATGAAAAGTAAGTCAATAACTTGGTAAAAGCAACCCAAAAATCCACTGAAGAGAAGAACTTAAAAAGCAGAATTGCTTGAATGGAAAAAGAGTTACTATATACATTGACTGAAAAGTAAATCATCTTCTTAAAAAGCAGAAGTGGTGAAAAGGAAAAGGAGATATAAAAGGTCATTGAAGAAAATCATTCCTTAAAATTAGGTTTGGACATGTGCAAAATAATGACCACATGAGACCTTAAGAAAATAAAACAAAATCAAAAGAAAAAAATAGAAGAAATTGTGAAATAAGTCATTGCAAAAACAACTGATGTGGAAAATAGATCAAGGACAGATAATTTAAAGATTATTAGACTACCTGAAAAAATGAGATTACCTGAAAAAAACTATTACCTGGACATTATATTGGTAGCTAAGAGGCACAGTGGATAGAATGGATAGAGGTCTGAAGTCGGAAAGACATGAGTCTTCTGAGTTCAAATGTAACCTCTGACACTTAAGTGTTTTGTGACCTGTGCCAGTCACTTAATCTTATATGCCTGAGTTCCTCATCTATAACATGAGCTAGAGAATAAAAAGACAAACCACTCCAGGATATTAGCCAAAAAAGACCAAACTGGATCACAAAGAGTCAGATATGAATGAAACAACTGAACAACAAAAACACAACACCATATTTTAAAAAATTGTTAAGGAAAACTTCCAATTTTCTAGAACCAAAGAGCAAAATAGAAATTGAAAGAACTCAGTGAATGCCTCCTGAAAGAAATCCTAGAGAAGCCAAGATGGCAGAGTAGAAGCAAGAACTTGTTTGAGCTGTCCCTGCCAAACTCTTGAAAATATCTGTAAAAAATGACCATAAACAAATTCTAGAGCAGCAAAAGCCACAAAATGACAGAGTGAAACAGGTTTCCAGCCCAAGACAATCTGAAAG
Organism: Potorous gilbertii; assembly: GCA_028658325.1. NCBI lineage: Eukaryota > Metazoa > Chordata > Mammalia > Diprotodontia > Potoroidae > Potorous > Potorous gilbertii. The sequence continues at coordinate 9,615 of JAQQSK010012985.1, read as the reverse complement.
GCCATCAGGAAGGGTCTGTTTTACTAGGCTTGAAGTGAAGCATGGTTCCATGCTGCGACAGCACAGATGAGACAGGAGCAGACCTCAGGGCAATGTATCGCTGGCAGATGCTGTGATTTTCTGGATTCTCGGTGCACAAATGCCAAAGACAGCTTCAAAGGTCTCACCTGGGTGAGAGGGTGATTTGGCCCCAGTCCCAGCCCCAGCCACTGCCTCAGTGGCAATTGCTTCTGCAGCTCATAGCCTACAGATGGTGGGGAAATGGAGCAATTTATCTGGGTCACAGTCCTGAGTGACAGTCCTGGGGTGAGGAGGAATGATGGAGTGGTGGAGCTCATGGCAGCTGTGGAGAGGAAATCCTTCCTGTTTTTCCATGGCAGAAAAGACTTCTTATGGTTGTTCACAGACCAGAGAGTAGGCCAGGAGAGCAGTAAACACCTGTCCATTGACTAAACCATTTTGGAGCAACTGAGAATTTACAGATCTCCAGAAACATCTCTGAAAACATCTGCACAAAACTTCTGAAACCTGGATTAGTATACCCCTCACTTAACACAGACTTCAAAAATGAAGTAATTGGCAGGGAAAATTTCCAAAGAGGGGGAAAAGTAAGATTATGGAAGGTTACTTTCTTGATCAAAAGGTATTTCTTCCACCCTTTAAGATGAGGAAGATCAAAGCATAAAACTAGAGGAAGATCAAAGAATGAAACCAGAGGAAAACAGGAAAGTCAAGGCTCCTACATCCAAAGTCTTCAAGAAAAATATGAAATTGTCTCAGGCCATGGAAGAGCTCAAAAAGGATTTTGAAAATTAAGTAAAAGAAGAAGATGAAAAATTGGGAAGAAAAATGAGAAGTGAAAAAATCATGAAAAATGAGTAAACAACTTGCTAAAGGAGACCTCAAAAATGCTGGAAGAAATAACCTTTAAAAATAGACTAACTTAAATGGCAAAGGAGATCCAAAAAGTCAAAGAGGAGAAAAATGCCTTCAAAAGCAGAATTGGACAATGGAAAAGGAAGTCCAAAAGCTCACTGAAGAAAATGATTCCTTAAAAATTATTGTTTGTCCTTCATTCTCCAAGAGGACCATGATATCAAGATGATGACATGACTTAGACTTGACTTTGATTTGAGTGAGGGAAGGTTCTGCAACGTCATCAGCCTCACTTTCTCCTCCAGTGCTGTCTGAGTCCAGTGCCTGATATTCATCAGGACAACTAGAGATAGCCCATGATGCAATGTGAGAACCTTGCTGTTTTAGGCTAAGGTCTTATCACATTCTCATTTTGAGGGAGATGCATACATTCAACGAATAGACCTCTTTAAGTAGTTACTTAAAGGATGCCTCCCTTAAAATAAGAAATCAAACTGAGAGGGGGAGATCCTCAGGGTTCCTTGGTAAAAGAGGAACAGTTACTATTTAGCATTTCCATTCACTCTTTGCTAGATGGGAGGAGACCTGTTTTCCATTCTATGCACTCCAGAATGAATTGGGGTAGACCTTTCCTGTTGGCCTTCCAGGTTACATTTAGCTGAAATCTCTTTCACTCTCTCATTCTGTGACTTCTACCACTCTAGAATTTGTTGAGAGTCATTTTTAACAGGTATTTTCTGGGCCATGAGGGAAGAGCTATAGCATGAGTGTCTTTCAGCTCTGCTATCTTGGCTCTGCCCCCCATCCCAGATATTTCAAAGAAAAGAAAATGTATCAGTTTGAACAAAATTATTTATGGTAGTTATTTTTTTTTTTTAGAAATTGAGGGCATGCTCATTAATTTGGGAATGGTTGAATAAGTTATGGTATAAAATTATGATAGAATAATATTATATACAAAGCAATGACAAACAAGGGGACAGCTAGGTGATAAAGTGGATAGAACCCTGGAGTCAGGAGGATCTGAATTCAATCTGGCCTCAGCAACTTACTAGTTGTATGACCCTGGGCAAGTCAGTTAAAGTTGATTGCCTGCAGAAACTTTTTCAAATTGAAAAAAGAAAAAAAGAAATGATAAAGTTTCTAAAAAACCTTGAAAGATTTACATGCACTGATACAAAGTGAGTAGACCCAGGCAGGAAAACACTGTGAACAGTAACACAATATTGTAGGATGATCAACTGTGACTGGCTTCTCTATTCTCAGCAATTCAATCATCCAAGACAATTCTATAGAACTTATGATGAAAAATACTATGCACCTCCAGAGGAAGAAATGATGGAAACAATGCAGCATCTTTTCAACTTTGTTTTTATTGGATTTTTAAAAAATGTTCTATAATTGCTTTTGCAACATGGCTAATATGGAAATATGGTTTGTGTGATAGCATATGTATAATCTACAGATAATTGAATGCTATCTCAGGGAAGAGCAGGGATGGAAGAAGGGAGAGAATTTTTAAAAAACAAAAGAAATTAAATTTAAAAAATTAATAAAACTATGTTAAAAATTAAATTTTGCATGTAATTGCAAAAATATATCAAGTACATAAAAAATTCACACACACATTGTACACACATTAAACATAATGTGTGTCTGTACATATACACTGTAATTTTTTTGGGTAGGTTATTCTAACATGTAGCAACTTCTCCATAACACTGAATCTAGAGGTTCAAATATGTTATAGTTTTTTATTCATACTTCATATATAGATGGACTAGTTGATACTCAAACTTTTCTTCAGCTCTGATGTTCTATACTATAATTTTATCTCAAATTCTGAATAAGTGAAATATAATTTCACAATGTCATTTGTTTCTAGTATCTCATCTCCATGATAAAATATGACTCTTATAAAGGAAAAGTCCCATGCAAACAAAGTTGTTTGCATCCCAACACCCTTTGCAAGAAAAATCATTGCTCCAAAATCCCAACACCCTTTGCAAGAAAAATCATTGTTTCAAAATGCACAGTGTAAAAAACTTGTCTGTCACAATTAGTATCTGCACATTCACTTTTATTACTGTAATCTATTTGTCTAAACTTGTTGGAATGAGACTGGAGCTGTTGAATAGAGAGAAAGTTTTGATATTGTTCTGAGACTTAAAACCTGACTTTGATGGACAAATTTTAAAGGAAGGCACCCTCATTTTTATCCAAATAGAATAAAGTCATACTTTTTGCTTAGAAGAAGCATTTCTTCATCTCTAACTTTCCAAAGCAAAATGGGATACTGATACTTTGTCAAGATCTCTGGTGCATTGTTTATTTTTTGCTCACTTTCATGGATATTGACTAGATAATTGTGCTTCTCCCTCCTCAGCTGATGAAAAACAGTGTCAATGGGAGAACTCCTGACTCTCCTGTTGGTACAGCTGTGATGCTGAACTCATGCAGAACAACATACAAAACAGAATTTCTTAAGGGAATATCAGAGTTTTTATAACTTCCTGCAAAGAATGGGTGGCAGGTGATGAATGAGGAGAATTCCTTACTCAGAAATGGATTGGACTTGGTGATCTGAACACAGATACATCAATCAGTTTCTGAGAGTCTAATTCTTTGATTTAAAGTACATGGAATCCATGGATTTTAAAGTTCTTAGATGTCTACTTTGCTAATAGTTTAGATTTATAAGCTATGCAGATTCTTGGAGAGCAAAAGTGAGGAATATATTGAAAGTTTGCCTTTCAATGTCACTTCATTGCTTCTCCCCTATAACATTGTAATAGTCTTCTAATTGCTTTCCATGACAAATCTATCCATTCCATTGTTCACACAATTGTTACAGCGATTTTCCTTAATTGCAGACCTGATCACATCATTAAATTCTAATGAAATCATTAGGTATTACCTATAAATCAGCAAAGCTAAAATTCAAACTCATCTTCCAAAAATAAGTCTAATGTTCTTTCTACTAAAATATGTTTCTTCTATATGTGAAAAGATTGAACACCTGAAATTAAGTGACTTAGAAATGCAAATTAAGATCAGAAAAAGTCTTTAGGAAGTCATCTATTTCTAGAGTTCTTTGCCTCAGGTCTACAGATCTGTCTAAGGTACTCACTCAGTATCTTTCATGTGATCTATGAACTTGGATGAGAAAACAAAATTAAGTCTTTATTTTCACTAACTTCTAACTGAAAATGAGGATTTCCTTAAATTACTTAAAATATTTTGAGAAGCCATCCACAGGCCTTATGAAGCTATGAAGTGTTCACGATGGTGAGAGCCTATATATCCAGTGGTATCAAATTAAAATCGAAACAGGGGCCATTAAAACATCCCTGGAGGCCACCATTGACTTAGTTTTAAAATGCATTTTTATCTACGCTTTATTATGTTTTTATTTATTTTGTTAAATATTGCCCAATTAAAATTTTAAATCTGTTTCAGTTCACACTAGGAATGTTGTTGACTGTAAGTTGTGCTGTTTGACACTTTTGCTTTAGTCCAAACCTCTCAATTTATAAATGGGGAAACTGAAGCCCAGGGGAACAAAACATGTAATACAGTAAGATTTCATACTTGGAATTTGACTCTAAATACAATTCCCTTCATATTCTACAATGTTGATTTCTCACTAGTTATCATTAGTTCTGAACCAAACCTGTCCTTTGTTCTAAGGAAACCTGACTGGAATTCAAGGAGAAATAAGTGAATATTAAACAATAAAAGTTTACAGTCTGTTAGAATGTGGTGACCCTGGCAAAGTGGACAATGCTTTTAGCTAGGGTATAGAGTAGAATAAGAAACAGGGACTTAAAGTAACTGTTCACAATTTTGCATAAAAAAGGGTTGTTAGCAGCTGTAGAGAAACTAGGAAGACTTCTGAAAACCGTTCAGTTTACACACCTTTCCGTGTTCAAGATACTAATTACAGACTTAGTCTGAAAATCCAGCCAAGGGCAATTGTTAATAACTATTCAAATGCACAAACATGCTGGCAGAGTTTACCAAAGCAATTAAGGAATATTGGATTCTCTACATAGGATAGCTCCTTAGGATTTAGAGGCAGCAAATAGAAATGGGGAAGTGGGGGTGGGAGAGAGATTAAAACATCTGATGCCCAGTGTCAATCAAGAGGATAATGGGGGGGGACCTACTTTATTGTGTAGTCTCAACAAGTTAACTCTGAAACTCAGTTTCCCAACTTTAAAATAAAAAGAGTGATAATATAAACATTTCTTCAAAATTATCCATTCCACCTAATTGTCTAATACAGAAAAAAAGTCAACAAAATTACCTGTGTATTCATGATTTCCTACAATTGGACATCAACCTATATTCCCTAATTTTATCTAATGTTACTTCCTGCATGTACTTTATACTCAAGAAATTCTCAGTTATTTGATATTCATTATATACAACCTGAGATTTTCTGCCTTCTGGACTTTGATCATGTTTTCTCCAAGGCCATGAAGGTGGAGTGCTTTCCTCACCCTTTTTAATTCTTACCAACCCTTTAACTGACAGGTGACCTCTTCTATGAAGCCATCATGCCTCATCTATATTCATTTTTCCTCCCCAGTATCTAATGTATCATTCTGTTTATACTCTTCTATGAACTCAACTTTTAGTTCAATTACTTATGTCTCATATTCTTTTACTTATCAATGAGCCTTTTGAGGAGAAGGCTCTTTTGTCACCCTAATAATACTCTTCATATATTAGGCTCTGAATGATATTTTCTGAATTGAACTAGAAGAGAAATGAAATTGGAGACAAATTGCTATACTTCATTTGAAACCTGCGATCCCTCTACTTATTTTGTGGCTTTAACAATGGTCTTTGGAAATGGATTTATTTCTCCATTTTCTCTCCACTCCCTTGATTCATGTTGCATACTTTGGTGCTTGTGGCTGGATCTTCATTTTGGCCACCAAGTCTAACTAGTTACACATATTATAATGTCTCCAATTTCCTCCTTGCTGTACACTCCATATTTTGGCTCTGAAAGGACATGTCCCAAAAGAATAAAGCACTGTGGCCTAGTCATTGATGTGTCCAGAGTATGGAAGACATGAATTCCAACCTTGACTCATATATTTGCTAGGTATGTGACCTTGGCAACATACTTAACTCTTTTTTGCCTCAGTTTCCTCACCTGTAAAATGTAAGTGTTGTACTATAACACTAGAATTTTGGTTAAGTTGATAATTATGATGAAACTCAACTACAGATATTTACATAGGTATTCACAAATATGAACAAAGATATGGCACTTAACCTTGAGTTTGACTCTCTGAAAGGATGGCAGAACAGAAACAGGAAATATTAAAGACTTTCAAACTATTATAGCAGGCACAGATTCCAATTCCCTGGAACCCTCATTTCAACATTATTTCTCACATAACATGGCAAATAGTACTCAAATTTAGCTGTTTTGAGCTAAGAACACTAGTATATCATCTGCAAAGACAGCCACACTTAAATTTCCTCTTATTTCTAGTCAAGATACAGAAAGGGAATATGCAACTTGTCTCTGGTGTGAACTCCTAGGTTTATTTTTTCACCTCTCGATGAATTGTTACACATTGTAGTCCCTGGTTCTGACTTCATTTCCTCAACAGACCCAAACCAGAAATGTGTTGCAGTTATTTAGCTAGCAATAGTCAATAGGATGAAAATATGGGCAGTATAAACTTACAAATGCTTTGATGGAGCTATCATTTCAACAGTTTAGGTATTCCCTACACGTTTTCATTTTTTTCATTAACATTTGTGACTTCTTTTGCAAATAAGATTTGATCAAGCAGAGCTTTGTATACTTCAGGGACTCCCTGAGTGGATTTTATAGTTTTGGATTCAATATAAGTGATTATCAGACTGACTCATAGGGTACAGAAGAAACACGCTCCTCTCTTCTTATATAAAAAGCGAATTGTGAATGGGGTAAAGAGTCTTCTCTCTATTCTCCAAACCCATTACTATTACATTCAAATTCTCTGTCCTTGGACTTCAAAACAGAATGTAGAAAAGCAGATTTAGAAGACAATATTCCTCTCCCTTTATTGAAGGTATAATGGTGATTTGTAGAAGAAGCTGGTATCAAGCCTAAAAAAGGGCAGTTTCTGGACATCTAATTCCTAGAGATCTTCCATCTTTCAACTACCTTTGCCAAACACAAGTCAAAGACAAGAGCTTTTGAAATGGCTTTTTTTGACCTTAATGGTTATTTCATATGAATTTGAGTTTGAGAATTTCCAAGTTCAAAAGCTCCTACATTTCTTTATTTAGCCATTGGACCTCCTAGAGGAAGAGAGATCTCTTCAAATATATGTTCTCTGTAGAAGATTGAAGATGAAAATTGTGGTTCCTACAGCTGGAGGATTGGAGACATGTCATAGAGAGTGAGGGATATATGGACCTTAACTGTGAAAAGAGTGTTGTAAGACTCAAAAGAGACAATGAATATAACCCACACTGCAAATCTTAAGGCATTATGTAAATACTTTCTTCTTCTTCTTTTCCTCTTCTTCTCCTGGTTCTTCTGTTCCTATTTCTGTTTCTGTTTCTATAATTACCAAGACTCCAGTGTGGGGATCACTCCATTCCCTTGAGCCTTTTGCTGAACTGTGAAATCAGAGTTTATAGAGTGATACAGTAGTATGCTGACATGTGGTTAACCCCTGAAATTGTCAGAGGCAATGAAAACTGTATGCACATCAAATTTAATCTGTATTATTAACACTTTCTTGATTCTATACAATAAATAAAACAATAATCAGGCCATGATTGGTAGATTTGTGATTTCTGAGGTATAAATATTCACACTGAAATTTTAAAATATATTCTCTACAGATCAGTTAGATCTGACTTCAATATACCCATGCTCACATATTACCTATTACTTGGTCAGTTGTTATACATGTGAGACGAATGAAGAGTGCTTGTTGCATCATCGAGTGCTTATGTAATTATTATATGTCTGTATTATAAACAATAGTGAATATAGTGGTCTATTGAAAGTATTTTTTAACGTCCCAGAGTCATTTGGCAGGATGTGCCTTTGGTTTCTGGTGGTCTATGTACCCTTTTCAGAATGTGCATAATTTTAAAAGAAATAATTTAGGATCATAAATTAAACCAAATTTATTGAAGAGCTGCCAGGTGGCACAGTGGATAGAATACCAGGTCTGGAAACAGGAAGACTCATCTTCCTGAGTTTAAATCTGGGCTCAGACACTTATCAACTTTGTGACCCTAGGCAAGTCACTCACCTCTATTTGCTTTAGTTTACTTATCCATAGAAGGAGCAAGAGAAAGAACCGGAAAACCACTCTGGTATCTTTGCCCCACCCCCAACAAAACAAAACACAAATAAGGCTACAAGGAATGAGATATAATTGAAAAAATGACTGAGCTGAATAAGCATATTGAAATCTATTTATCACACTATATATTTTTTTCAAAAGTTCATAAGACTCAGATCAATTACCCTGGGGCTATATTTATATATTGTATTGTTCCATTTTGTCCTGTCCTTTTATCTTGTAGATTTTCCATGTTGTGCAAAATAAAGGATTCCCCATTCCCAATATTCTTTTTTTAAATATAAATTTTTTATTGAACTTTTTATATTCATTTTCACAAAATTTTGGGTTCCAAATTTTCTCCCCATTTGTCCCCTCTCCCCACCCCAATACACCGAGCATTCTAATTTCCCCTATCTCTGATCTGCCCTCTCTTCTATCATCCCTCCCTTCCCTTGTCCCTATCTTCTCTTTTGTCCTGTAGGGCCAGATAACTTTCTATTCCCCATTACCTGTATTTCTTATTTCCTAGTAGCAAGAACAATACTCAACAGTTGTTCCTAAAATTTTGAGTTCTAACTTCTCCCCATCCCTTCCTCACCACCCATTCCCTTTGGGAAGGCAAGCATTCCAATATAAGCCGTATCTGTGTAGTTTTGCAAGTTACTTCCATAATAGTCGTGTTGTGTAAGACTAACTATATTTCCCTCCATCCTATTCTGCCCCCCATTGCTTCTATTCTCTCTTTTGATCCGGTCCTTCCCCAAGAGGGTTGACTTCAAATTGCTCCCTCCTCCCATTGCCCTCCCTTCCATCATCACCCCCACTCTGCTTATCTCCTTCTCCCCCACTTTCCTGTATTGTAAGATAGGTTTTCATATCAAAATGAAGGTGCATTTTATTCTTTCCTTTTCGTCAAATGTGATTAGAGTAAATTTCATGTTTTTTTCCCAACTCTCCTCTTTTTCCCTCCACTAAAAAGTCTCCTGCTTGCCTCTTCTATGAAAGATAATTTACCCCATTCCATTTCACCCTCTCTCCTCCCAATACATTTCTCTTATACATTTACCTTGATTCCTTTTAAGATATGATTCCATCTTATTCAATTTACTCTGTGCTTTCTGTCTCTGTGTGTGCATGCATGTGTGTATGTGTGTGTGTGAAATCCTACCAACTACCCAGATACTGAAAAGTTTGAAGAGTTACAAATATTGTCTTTCCATGTACGAATGTAAACAGTTAAACTTTGGTAAGTCCCTTATGACTTCTCTTTGCTGTTTACTTTTTCATGCTTCTTCTCATTCTTGTGTTTGAAAGTCAAATTTTCTTTTCAGTTCTGGTCCTTTCATCAAGAATGCTTGAAAATCCTCTATTTCATTGAAAAACCATATTTTCCCCTGAAGTATTATACTCAGTTTTG
>JAQQSK010012984.1:0-11655 GCA_028658325.1 Potorous gilbertii | reverse complement strand
GTATAAAATTGAACCAAAAGAATGAAATAGAAGAAGATAGTATGAAATATCTTACTGAAAAATAGACCTAGAAGAGATCATTTAAAACTTATTGGATTACATGAAAGCCATGATCAAAAAAAGAGCCTAGACATCATCTTTCAAGAAATTATCATGGAAAACTGCCCTAATATCTTAGAACCAGAGGGTAAGATACAACAAAACAGAAATGAAAAGAACTCTTCGATTGCCTCTCGGAAAGATCACAAAAGGAAAACTCCTAGGAATATTGTAGCTAAATTCCAGAGTTCCCAGGTCAAGGAGAAAATATTGCAAGCAGCCAAATAGAAACAATCTGAGTATTATGGAAACACAATCAGGATAATGCAAAATCTAGCAGCTTTTACATTAAGGAATCAAAGTGCTTGGAATATGATATTCCAGAGGGCAAAGAAGTTAGGATTAAAACCAAGAATCACCTACCCATCAAAAATGAGTATAATCTTTCAGGGAAAAAAATTGGAAATTCAATGAAATAGAGAACTTTCAAGCATTCTTGCTGAAATGACCAGAGCTGAATAAAAAAATTTACTTTCAAATACAAGAATAAAGAGAAGCATGAAAAGGTAAACAGGAGAGAGAAATCATAAAGGACTTATTAAAGTTGAACTGTTTACATTCCTACATGGAAAGATGATACATGTAACTCATGAGACTTTTCTCAGTATTAGGGTAGTTGGAGGGAAGATAGATAGATACCCAGATACATAGATGATAGATAGTTACATAGATAGATAGTACAGAGTGAGTTGAATATGAAGGGATTTTATCTAAAATATAAAATTAAAGAGTGAGAGGGGAAAATACGGGGAGAAGAATAAAGAGAGAGATGAAGTGGTATAGGTTATCTCACATGAAGGAGGCAAGAAAGTTTTTGCAATGAAGGGGAAGGGGGGAATTGAGAGGGAATGAGTAAATCTCCTTCTCATCAAATTTGGCTTAAGGAGGGAATAACATACACATTCAGTTGGGTATCTTACCCTACAGGAAAGTGGAGGAGGGTGATAAAGAAGGGTGATGAGTAGGACAGATTGAGGGAGGGAGTAGTCAGAAGCAAACACTATTGAAAAGGAATAGGGTCAAAGAAGAGAATAAAATGAATGGTGGGCAGGATAGGATGGAGGAAAATATAGTTAGTCTTTTACAACATCACTATTGTGGCAGTGTTTTTCACAACTAGCCATGTATAACTTATATTGAATTGCTTGCCTTCTCAATGAGGGTGGGTGGAGAGGGAAGAAGGGAGAGAATCTGGAAGCCAAAGTTTTAAAAACAAATGTTTAAAACTGTTTTTACTTGCAACTGGGAAACAAGATGTACAAGCAATAGGGTATAGAAATCTAACTTGCCCTACAAGAAAGTGAGGAGGAGAAAGATAGGAGGGGGATGATAGAGGGGAGGGCAGACTGTAATCAGAATGCAAGCCATTTTGGGATGGGGGAGGGGAAAGATAGGGAGAAAATTTGGAACTTAAAATCTTGTGGAAATGAATGTTGACTAAAGTAAATAAATTAATATTAAAATTTCATAATAATTTCATAATTATATTTCATATATCTCATATTTCATATTCATATTTCAAATATTTCATAAAATTTCATAATAATAAAAAATTTCAAAATAGTAAAAAAGTTACTAAGTAACTAAGTAAAAAAGTAACTACTAAGGAAATGGCTATACCTTAACACAGAGATGCTATCAACAGTCATATGCCCCAAGAATATTAAAACAGAAAGCAACGACCCACATATCCAAAAATACACATAACAACAGTTTTGCAGAAGCGAAGAATTAGAAAAAAAATAGGTCTCAAAGTTGGGACTGGCTTAACAAATTGCATGACATGGTAATGGAACATTGTTGTACCATAAGAAATAACATATAAAAGATTCAGATAAACATGGTGAAGCATATGTTAACCAATACAAAATGAATATACCTGAAAATAATTTATACACGATCTACAACAAATCAACAGAAAGAACAACAAAACAAAACTGAACCCTATTGAGTTATATTGATCAAACTTGGACCGCAAAAAGAATTGAGAAAATGCACATCCCTTTCTTCATTGCAGAGGTGGGAAACAATGGATGTAGACTACAACCAAATTCCTTGAAGATTTCATGGATTTTGCTGGTACTTTTTAAAAATGTTAATTTTAAAATCATTTTTACAAGGCAGAGTTCACGTGGAATGGGAGGGAGATATATTCAGAAATAAATATTATGTCAAAGCAAAAGTATGCATTTTTAAAACAGAATTAAGTGGCCCCTGAATAATAACTGATGGCATAAAGTAGTTAGCTATGAGGCACTTTAGGAAAAAGAACATATGAGGGTGGCAATCAGAAAAGACAACAGGTTAGAAAGTGAGTGGTGCTTGAGTTGAATCTTAGAGAAAAATATGCCTCCGTGCTCAACACTCCACTGTACCTCCTATCTACTTCCTAGCTGGGAGCTAGAGTGTTATTTATAAGTGAGAACACAATTTAACTAGATCACAGAACACCAAACAGAATAATATAAAATGAGACTGGAAACAGAGGTTGGGGCCAGCTTGTGAAGGGTTTATAATAATATTATCATATTTATATTATATGACATAATTAATTTTAATACATTAATTAGCATATAGTTAATTATAGTATTTATATTTATATAAGAGAAGAGTTTATCATAGAGGTGATAGGAAAGCATTGGAGTTTTTTTGAATGAGGTAATAATGTGGTCAGATATAAAGAAAACCACTTTGACATCAGGGTGTAGGATGAAGTAGAATGGAAAAAGGCTTGAGGCAAGGAGACCTGTTAGAACATATTTGTCATAATCTAAGTGAAAAAGGTAATCAGGGCCTGAACTTAAGCTATAATTGTATGCACAGAGAGAAGGGAGGGATGTTGTGGATGCAGGAAGAGTAAGATCTGACCTGTTTTTAGTTTTACTGTACCACATTGCCTCTAAACCTCATTGACTTTCATTTGTCAAAGTGCAATACCATAGAGGAGAGAGATTTAGGTCTGGCTTAAAGAACCACTGGTGTTCCAGACTTATACAAATTTTGAGCCATCTATAGACTAACCTTTTCTAGATTCCTTCAAGTTTACAATAAAACTATAAGAGAAGTTGTAAGAATCCATTCTGTCTAGAGGCAAGAGGAGATGACTAGTAAAATTTGGAGACCTGAACAAGTTCCTTTAGGTCCAAGGCTCAATTTTCTCACAGCTACCTAAGTAGTCTCTTCCTATGAGAACCAGGTAGACTTTTGAGGTTAACAATGGAGCTAAGAATGTGTTGATTAGCTCCAAGGAATATGCCACAGCAGCTAGGTGGCACAATGATTAGAGCAGTGGTCTTAGAATCAGAAGACTCATCTTCCAGAATTCAAATCTGGCCTCAGACCCTTACTAGCTGTGACCCTGGGCAAGTCACTTAACCCTATTTGCCTTAGTTTCTCACCTATAAAATGATCTGAAGAAGGAAATGGCAAACCACTCTAGTATCTTTGTCAAGAAAACCCCCAGTGGACTCACAGAGAGTTGGATAGAACTGAAAAATGACTGAACAACAACATATGGCCCCCTCTAAAAGTAAGATATGTTCTAGAAGTAGCAGTAAGATGCAAAAGTAGGAGATAGCTGTAGAAGTGAAAAGTTGTACACTTCTAATCCTCCAAATGAGCAGTAGGAGCAGCAAAAAAACTCATAAAACCTTTCAAGGGTCTATGGAAGGTGAAACTGGAGCATAATTAGCAGTTAGGATGTGACCTCTTATGAATTCAGAAAGGAGTTATCCAATAATGCAAAAACTTCTTTTATTTCAAAGTGTAAGTTTTTCAGGGATTGCTTAAAGAAGATTCACCAAATCCTTCCTTATTGTCATATGAATCTAGGATATTGTATATTCATATTTTGGATGAGAAAAGGAGAATGATTCTGTTGCTTGACTCTTACCTGATTTTGGCATCTCTATTTTGTCCCCATTAAGTACTTTACTATTCACTTTATGGTTCATGACAATTAATAGAGTAGCTACTAGATGGGAGCTCAATCTACATATTACAACTACTTCAAACCCAATTTCTTGATAAGATTTCTAGAATGGAGCAGATATATAATATGTACATCTCCCCTAGCTAACACAATACTTTATACATAGACAGTGGTGGCCTTCTGTAGAGGAAAGAACAGAGCATTTGGAGACGGAAAATGTGCATTAAATATCTAATAAATATTTATTAAATTAAAAAAAACAATAGCCTTCAAAGGAGAAAATTTCAGTCTCTACAAATTTAAAAATTTTGATACATACTTCAGCAATCATCTGATCTAATCTCATTTTATGGCTGAGGAAACTGAAAAACCTTGTCAACAAGATGATATCTCTGCTTATTAGTTTGCTGTCTATGTTTGCCATAGCTTTCCTTCCAATGAGCAATGTGTTTTAATTTTATGGCAGTGATCTTTGAGTCCAAGAATGTAAAAGCCAGCACTGCTTCCACTTCTTCTCCCTTTTTTTGCCAGGAAGTGATAGGTCCAGTTGCCAAGATCTTACTTTTTTTTAATGCTATTTTTCAAGCCAGTTTTTACTCTCTCCTCTTTCACCCTTATCAAGAAGTTTCTTAATTTCCTCTGTACTTTGTGCCATTGGAGTGGTATCATCTGCATATCTGAAGTTGTTGAAATTTCTACTGGCAACCTTAATTCCAGTTTTTGATTCATCCAACCTGACATTTCAATTACGTATTCTGTAAATAAGTTAAACAAATAAGGTGATAATACAGTCTGGTGGTTCTCCTTTTCCAATTTTAAACCAATCGGTTGTTCCATGGTAGGTTCTAACTGTTGCTTCTTGACCTGCATACGGGTTCCTCAGGAGATGAGTAAGATGTCCACACAAAGGCTTTAGTGTAGTCAATAAAGAAGTAGATATTTGTCCCTTGGAACTCCCTTGCTTTCTCCATAATCCACACAAATGTTGGCCATTTAGTGTCTAGTTCCTCTGCCTATTTGGAAAACCAGCCTATTCTTTTGGTAATTCTTGTTTTCATATATTATTTATGCCTAGCCTGAAGACAAAAATAGTAGAGATTTGACAGAAACAGAAGAGATTAAGAAAAGGTGGCAAGAATACACAAAATAATTACATAAGAAAGATCTTAGCATCACTAATAACCAAGATGGTGTAGTTACTGATCTAGTTCTCTTAATCATGGAGAGTGAAGTCAAATGAGCCTTAGGAAGCATTACTAACAACAGTAAGGGTAGTGGAGGTAATGGAATTCCAACTGAGCTATTTGAAAGTCTAAAGGATGATGCTGTTAAAATGCTGCACTCAGAGTCAGCAAATTTGGAAAATGCAACAGTGGCCACTGGATTGCAAAAGAACAGTTTATATCCCAATCCCAAAGAAGATTAATTCCAAGGAATGTTTAAATTTCCAAACAATAACTTTCATTTCAGGGTTATGCTTAAGATTCTACAAACTAGACTTCAGCAATATGTGAACCAGAATCACTGAGTGGGCTGGTTTTCGAAGAGGCAGAGAAAGGCCCTGTATCTCCCTGCATCTCCCAGACCCTTATCCAGAAGATTACTGGTGATGTTTGAATATCCAAAATCATATCTGATGGGGCAGGAGTAGCGAGAAGGGAAATGGTAATTCCAGCCATCCCCATATTGCTCATCCACTCTGGAAATGTAAGAAAGAGATAAGGCAGCTGACGTAGAGATTGGATCAGTTATCCTCATGATCAGTTTTCTGCAAACAGAATTCCAGGAACGATATCTCCATACTATCTCCAGTGAAGCAACAGGCTACCATTCTTAGACTTTTGAACAGATATCCTTGGGAAGGGGCCCCATGATTTGCTTATATATTTACACCTCTCTCTAACCCTAACCCTGACCTGGACCTGCTAAGATTAGCAGATGCTTATCACATTACTTGAAGCTAGATAGATTTCTGTTTAATGGACTATTCACCTAGCACCTTTAAAAGCCCTGATAAGAACATGGAAATCGGCAGCAATGTTGAAAAGGAATGCTCTACAAGCCTTTTGCTCTAATAACAATAGAACAACCCATACTCACCAAGTACTGCTAATAACATCTTTAAACAAGATCCCTCTTAAAATGCCTTTGTAGGTTTGTGTGTGTGTGTGTGTGTGTGTGTGTGTGTGTGTGTGTGGTGTGATATTACTCTGTTCTAGCATCACTTCGCCCTACCTGAATTCTAGTAATATACAAATAAAGATGACACTAATGAGTTAATAATGAGTTAAGGATTTCCTCAAGATTACTCTATAGGGTTAAGTTGTGGAAGTACCTATTATTAACCCCCATTTTACAACTGAGAAAACAGACTTGGAGAACTGAAGGGTCACATGGATAATAAGTAGTAGAGTTGGGATGAGAACCTGAGTCTCCTAACTCCAAGATACTTATTACCTCTGGAACTCTACTACTACTACTACTACTACTACTACAACTACTACTATTACTATACCACTACTACTACTACTACTACCATTACTACTACTACTACCGCTACTACCACTACTACTAAACAACTCATTTTTGTAGTATTTTAAGATTTTTGAAATGCTTTACATTTATTATTTAATTTGATCTTCATAGCCATGTGAGGTAGGTACTATTATTATGGCCACTTTTAGTATGAGAAATCTGAGTCTCAGAGAGATTAAGTGATTTACCCAAGTTCACACAAATCTTGAAGCAAGATTTGAATCTAGGACTTCATAACTCCAAGTTTAGTACTATGTTCATTATGCAATGTAATCTGATGGTTAGCACAAGTATCACTATCCCTAATTTTACAACAGGGGAAATTGAGACTTTGAAAGGCAAATTGACTTCCCCATAGCCCCATGGCTAATAAGGCATGGAGGGGTGACTTGAACCCAAAATCTCACTGCAAGTCCCTTATTATGTTCACCATTCATTTAGAAACTACCATATATCACCCTGTGTGGTAACGACCTCTGGATGTCTCCTCTCTTTAGCTAGGTTGTAAATGTCTTATGCATCCAATATACATGCTTAGTCAGCTGCATTGTACCTAGAAGTAAATAAAGCTCAAGATGTGTTTATGGAAGGCATCTACTCTGAGCAATGGAAAGATCATACCTGTATTTTCTTTCTGAACAAAAATTCTAAAAAATCAAAAAAATAGCATGCTTTCTTCTTCATTACTGTGATACAAAGAGAAAGGGAGCAAATAAGGTTAGCAAGCATACCCAAGAGATAATGTGAGTCATTTTGTCCCAACACCAGACCGTGTTGGTGATTTGTCCTGCTTACATAAATGAATCAGCAACCATTTTGATTAATGGTAAATATGAAAAATATGTAAAGGCTAGGAGCATGTGGTCAGTAGATCAGTACACTTTACAAAGGCAAATGCAATAATAAAGAGAGCAGAGTTTTATAAAAATTAAATAATGAAAATGGCATTCAGAAACCCATTAGCGAGGAGCGATGATGCTGAAAAAAAAAGTAGTACTTTCAACATAAGCAAAGACCTTTGCTTTTAAAATCCTTAATGAAGATGTGCAAAAAAAGTACTAAAAGCCACTGAAAAGTCTTGGAAAATCAAAACTGTTAAAAAACTGGGCTGGGGCCTCCATTCTCATAATGGACCTCAAACTCAATACCAGGCATATTGGCTAAATAACCACAAGCTTCATAGATCCCGTGTGAGTTGTAGTCACTGCCTGTTATTAACCCCTGAACAGTTTCCAATTTTCAGGCCTTGTGAAGTTGATGAAGTTGGGCTTCCAATGTTTCCCTATTTTGGACTCCACTGTGGGACCTCTGCATCAACATCACTTTGGGCACTCATCACTTCAATCTCTCTCTTCCTTCTCCTTCCCCCATCACAACCTGTGCTTAGAAAATGATGGAATAAATTTAACTCACAGCTTTCTCTCCCAAGGTGGTTTACATCTTAAGGCTTATCTCTCAGTAGGCATCAGAAAACAAGTAAGGAAGTTTTTGGTTTTCTGGGTAATTTCTGTTTTGTATTAACTTGTTCTCCCTTTTCAGGTCCCAGAAATCACATCCTAGAGTCCAAAGGGAATATAGTATCCATGCTCTGGGAACTCAGCTAGTCAGTGTGAGGAGAAAGAGTTGGGATGTAGGTCCAGAACATGAATTACATATATAATGTCATTTTGCAAATGTTAAAAAACTATAAAAATATTAGTATAACTATAATTAATTATTATTTTTCTCTCTCCCCATTTTTCCTTCAGGCAATTAATTTACAAAGGCTCAAAAATATCCTGGCAGACAGATATTTAAACAGGTACATTAAAAGATAAAGAAAGCCAAAGCAATAATATTTCTTTTGTTTCAATTTTTAAATTTAAATTTTCTTTTCTTAAATTACCAAGCATTTATTTTCTCTCACTTCCTTTTTCTTCCATGAAAAAAAGAAAAAAAAAACAAAAACCTTGTTACAAATATGCATAGTCAAGTTTAGAAAATACCATTTTGATCACATCCAAAAATGTACATCTCATTGCCCTGTGTTTCAGGAGGTGGACAACATTCTTCATCACTCGTGTTCCAGAATCATGGCTGATTATTGCATTGACCAGAATTCTTAAGTCTTCCAGATTTTTTTTCATTTTTGCAACATTGTTGTTAGAGTATAAATCACTTCCCTGATTTTGTTCACTCTACTCTGAATCAGTTGATTTGACGAAAAACTTTTCTTCCCAGACTTCTCTGGAACTGTTTCATCATTTCTTGCAGCACAATAGTATTTCGTTTGTAAGTCATAATTTGGTAATTGATGGGTATTTCGTTATTTTGGGACACTTCTAAAATGCTTTAAAGTACTACAAATTGTACTACTAGTAAAGTAGGTACTACAGGTAGATGAGGAAATTGAGGTTCATTATGGTTATGTGACTTTCCATACACATATCTAATAAACCTTAAAAGTGGGATTTAAACCCAGATGTACTTGACTCCAAGTCAGGACCACAGGCATTTATTAAACATCTACCATGTACTAGGTATGCTAAACACTGATGATACAAAGAAAGGCAAAAGTTGTACTTTTCTTCAAGCAACAACTCACAATCTAGTGGGGGAGATAACATTAAAAACAAGATAGATACAGGATAAATCAGAGATCATTTTAGAGGGAAGGCATTAAGATTAAGGAGGACTGAAAAAGACATTTTATAGAAAGTAGTTTAGCTGAGATTTGAAGAAAACCAGGAAAACCAAAAGACAGGAATGAGGAGGGACATGAGGAACAGTCAGTAAAAACACACAATTTAGGGAGACAATCTTTTCTGAAGAAGAGTAAGAAGGTCAGTATCATGGGATCATAAAATAAATAAACAGTAGTAAGGTGTGAGACTGGAGAAGTAGTAAGGAGTCAAGTTGTGAAGGATTTTAAAAGCAAAAAAAAAAGAATTTTATATTTAACAATACCTGCCAGTCTTTTTAATCCTCATTTTAAAGATGAGAGAAATAAGACTTTTAAATGATTGTGGATTTAGTATCTGAGCTGGAATTTTATCCTTGACCTCCTGATTTCAGATTACTTTTCTATACAATAATCTGCCTTTCAGAAAGACCCATCCATTTCCAAGCATGTGAAGAAACCAACAAGTCACCTTGCAGAGAATTGCCTGGAAGAAAGCCACTTTGAAAGACACATTGCTTTCCTCTGGCAGCTGATCAGCTGTGGGGACAATTGCAATCCTCTGTCCTCTCCACTGGCTCCAACAATCCCTTGCTGATACAGCATCTGAAAAAGTTTTACGGGAAAGATAGAATATGAGAGGACATATTTCCTTAAGAGTCTCCCATTAACATTAAAGAGGGGAACAGGAACCTAAGGGAGGAAATTGAAAGGAAATGTGATGAGTTAGAGGTCCAGTCTTACCACCAGAACTTGGACAACAGAAAGTGATTTCACATCATGGTCCTTTTCCCAAGGAGAGCTTTTTACAGACAAGTTATAGTTTTGTTTTGTTTTTGGGGGGGCGGGGGTGTGAATCCTAAAAGATAATTCCAGAGTATAAATTTCCAATATGTCATCTTTAAAAAAGACTATTTTCTTTTCATTCTTAATTTAAGCAAATGGTCCCTTTTTTAACCATCCATTCAGTTATTCTCATTAAAATTTCAATGGCTGAAGAACTGCTTGCTGCAAACATGGGAAACCAATTGCATTTAAAGAGGGTTTTTTTTGTTTGCTTGTTTGTTTTTTATTGTTAAGAGGCAGCGAGGTGGCTCAGTGGACAGTGTCCAAATTCAGGAAGACCTGAGTTCAAATTAGACCTCAAACACTTAACTAGCTGTGTGATCTTGGGTGAGTCTCTTACCTTCTGTTTGCCTTAGTCCATATGAGAAAGAAATGACAAACTGGTTTCTTTACCAAGAAAATCCCCATGGACATTATGGTTCACAGGGTCAAGAAAAGTCAGACAGTACTGAAAAAACTTATTGTTAAGACATCAATGATTCCTTTAGATGCCTCCATCCATGTATTCACTTACAAGGTGTGCGCATAGAGCATCATCAATTATTCATCACACCTGTCAAAATATATAACCAACTCCATGTTATGGAATTCACTCTTTGAGAGTTGATTACACTTTTTTTTTTGTAAACTGTTCACAGGTGTGAGCATTTGTGAATATCTCTTGATCTATTTCCCTACCCTAATTCCTTGAAAATTAGGAGGATTTTCAATAAAGACTTGATTTCCAAAAATTAAAACATGACTTCTGTGGATGTTTTAAATTAACAGGAGGAGTATATGGTCTTCTCAACTGTCTATTCCAAAATTAAAGAGTGTGGCATTGTAACCATCTCTCTTAACAGCTAATTGAGAGAAGACACATTAGAAAGTTGGTTTCCGGAGAGTTCACAATACAATTGAACAGAATGAAAAACTAAGAAAGATAGGCCTATTGCTCATAAGAGTGATATTTGATTTCTGACCTTGTCTGTGATGTACTCACAGAGAGCAATTCAATTTAAGACCCCCAGGGAAATGGGTTTCTCCATTGCTGAGTTTGCCCTCCAAAAAACGGATAACTAGGAATTTGAAGCAATCAGGCACCACAGAGCAATGATGAAAATCTTTAAGATTATGATTTGGATAGATGAGAGACCACTTAGGAGACATCATCTGCAGTGTTTACTTTGATCACTACCCCCAGGTCTCGGCTCCCCCAAAAATGTATTTCCAACAAGCTGAATGTCTAAATCATTTCCTTCTATGCTTAGCACTTTTCTTAATAATGGAAAATATGTAGCATAGCCAAGTTTAAACAGTTACCATGCTGGAGGCTTTTTTGAGGGATGTCAGAATTGGGGATTTTAATAGAAAACAAAATCAAAGGCTTGTAAGAGCAAAGTTTTTTCAGTGCTAATGATTTTTTTGTTTTGGTTTTACATCACCTGAATTTCCCAGTACAGTCTTCCTTTCTTCCTTCACACTGTACCAATCTTTCATAGCAAAGAATAAAAACAGTTCAGCAAAACTAAGTAATGTATTAATCAAGCCTTACATTATTATTTTGGGTTCCACAAGCATGGTCCTTACCTCTTCAAAGAAGGGA
>JAQQSK010012983.1:0-11655 GCA_028658325.1 Potorous gilbertii | reverse complement strand
TAATTTCATGAAAGATGATGTCTAGGCTCTTTTTTTTATCATGACTTTCAGGTAATCCCATAATTTTTAAATTGTCTCTCCTGGATCTATTTTCCAGGTCAGTTGTTTTTCCAATGAGGTATTTCACATTATGTTCCATTTTTTCATTCTTTTGGTTTTGTTTTGTGTGATTTCTTGGTTTCTCATAAAGTCATTAGCCTCCATCTGCTCCATTCTAATTTTTAAAGAACTGTTTTCTTCAGTGAGCTTTTGAACGTCCTTTTCCATTTGGTTAATAATTTTAAAGCATTCTTCTCCTCATTGGCTTTTTGAACCTCTTTTGCCAATTGAATTAGCCTGTTTTTAAAGGTATTATTCAAGATTGGGGGGGAGGGGAGTCTCCTTTAGCAAGTTGACTTGCTTTTCATGCTTTTCTTGCATCTCTCATTTTTTTTCCCAACTTTTCCTCCACCTCTCTTACTTGATTTTTAAAATCCTTTTTGAGCTCTTCCATGGCCTGAGACCATTGAATAGTTGGATGTCTGGGATACAGAAACCTTGACTTTTATGTCTTTCCCTGATGGTAAGCATTGTTCTTCCTCATCAGAAAGGATGGGAGAAAATATCTGTTCACCAAGAAAGTAACCTTCTATAGTCTTATTCTTTTTCCCTTTTGGGGGCATTTTCCCAACCAGTTACTTGACTTTTGGGTCATTTGTCAAGAGTAGGGTATACTCTGGGTTGTGTAAGAGCTCAGTTTCTCCAGGGTGGCACAATCAAGCGTGTACACTGGTCTAGGAGCAACCAGAAATTTTTGTGCCCAGAATCTGAGTAGTAGAGTTTCCTCCCCACAGCCACCTGCCCTCCAGTTCCACCAAGGTAGCAGTGGGGGGCTGAGATTCAGGTAAGCTTATGGGGGGTAGGGCCACCATTCAGTGTGAGATAAAGATCAGCTGCTCAAATCCCCCAGGAGTATTAGGTGGGGGCAGGGCAGATACACAGGACTGAGGTAAGAATCAGCTGCTCAGTGCCCCCAGGGGTTTTACAATCCAACCCCTGAGGGGTCTGGGAACCACTGCTACTTTGCTTGGGGATTCAGCCCCTGAGACCTGATCTGTGTCCTCCCTGCGACATGCTGCTCCGCCAAGGCTGGGCCTGGCTTCGCTCCTCATCTGATGGGACAGATGTTCCTCTCTGGCCTTTCAGCTCACTCTGGGCTGGAAATCTCCACTCAGTGTTCTGTGGCTTCTGCTGCTCTAGAATTTGTTGTGTCTTTCTTTACAGGTATTCTGTGGCCTATGGGGGAAGACGTAGTGTATATGCATCTGTCTACTCTACCAACTTGGCTCTGCCCCCCTCGAAATTTTTACTTTTAATTAAAGATTGTCAATGTGAAAAAGAGACCCTTTTTGCCTCTTGTTCTTTATTTGAAGGTTCAAGGATTGCAGTCAGTATAGAATCTGAATGTTTTATACCCCACAATATAAGCTGGAAGAATACTGACCTAAAATAGAGCTACAGAGATGCAAATGACCTTTAGAATAGCAGGGTAGGACTGTGATAAGGACACCAGATTGTCTTCCCTAATTGTCAAATTCTCTAAGGTAGTGTACAAAACCTCATCTTTCCTCAAGTCTTCCACACCATCCCTCTCCCAGTCTTATTTGTAGAGGATTTGGACCTAGACTCTGAGAAAGCAGAGCTTTCTGTTACCATGAGCTCTTCTATCCCCTACTCTACATTTCAAAGTCTCTCTTTGCTTCTTTATACTATAGGTTTAAAAACATTAATTCTACATGGATGAAGACTGATCTCCATCACCTCTGTTTTTCTGGGCAGATTGCTATGCCCTCTTTCATCATTCTCCCTATCTATAGGATCCTCAACTGCTACCTGTGAAAATGCCCAGGTCTCTCCCATCCTTTTAAAAAACCTTAGTTAATTCTTCAAATTGTCATCCCACCTCCTTGCCTTTTAGAGTCAAACTAAAAAAGCTGTATAGATGCCTATACGTTTTGCTTCCATTATTTTTCTTTCACTCAATCTCCTGACTTCACCTTAACATCTTTTACTTGCCAAACCCAATGTCCTTATTGGTCTTCATCCTTCTTGACCTTTCTGCAGCATTTGACACTACTGACTACTGTAGTAGCATCCTATATACCCTTCTCCTACCTGGGTTTTGGTAATGCTGCTCGGCTCTCAGGCTATTCCTTTTCAATCTTCTTTGCTGGGTTATCATCCATTTCCTGCCCTCTTGTAGGCTTTGTCTTATATTTGGTTTCCATGAGTTTAATTATCTCTATACCTGAATTTCTACCAGAATGTCTTATAGACATTTCAAATTCAACATGTACACAACAGAACTCACCATAGTCTTCCTCCAAACCCACCCCTCTTCCAAACTTCTCTATCTTGATGGAGGGTGCCATCCTTTCAGTGCCCCTCAGAAGCATCCACCACTGTGTCTTCTCACCGCACCCCCACCCCATTCCATTCCGTTGTCCTCTTGTTCCTCACTCGTCACTCACCTGGCCCCCGACTGAGGTGCGTCCTCGGTTACTTCCGGGCTATATTATTACAGTAAATACACTCGTAGTTGGTCTTCCTTTCTCTAGTGACTTACTTCAATCTAACATCCACAACTGCCCAATGACGTTCCCAAAGACACGTCTAAAACGTTCCAAAAGCTCCCTCTTGCTTCTGAGGTTAAAGAAGACAGACACTCCTCTTGGACTCCAGCTCACCCTTCCAGACTTCCTGAGCTCCAGGTCTCAAAGCTCCCGGGCCTTCCCTAAAGCCTTCCGGTTTGGCCCGGACGCCTCGTGCTGACCTGGACAGCTCCGGAGGGCCCGCCCCCCGGGACCCAGGCACGTGGTCCGGCCGCAGGAGCGGAGGGGGGCCGCGCCCGGCCCCTCCAGCGCCTCTCTCCCGCCCCTTCCCGAGGCCGGACTCGCACCCGGAGCAGCCCGGGCCGCCGAGGGAGCGAGGCTCCGTAGTTTGGGACCCCCCCCCGCCGCAGCCCCAAGGCTGGTCCCTTTCCCACCCCGGGACCGCGCTTTCAATCTTCCCTCTCCCGTCTCCGGTACGCCCCGCCCACCGGCGGCCACACCCCTTGACTTCCGCCTTCGGCCCCGCCCTCGCCCGCCCGCGGGCTGCTGGCTCCGCGGTCCGTCTCTCCCTACGGTCCGTCCCTGCCCCTCCTCCCGGCTCCCTCGGGCCCTCCCCGACCCCTTTCCGCGTCTCGTCCGCTCCGGCAGCCGTTGGATCTTCCCCTCTCCTGCCTTGCCCCGCTTGAGAGCAGCGGCCCCGAACCGTCACGGTCCCGGCCCTGCCGGCCCGGGCCCCCTCTCCCCCAACGGCCTCCCGAGTTCTTTGGCTTCCGGCCCCGCCTTCCGGGGACTCGGCGTCCTTCCGGCCCGGCTCCGGGGCTCTCCGAGCGGCCTCGGCCGGGTGCGGAGGCGGGAGGTCGGGGCGGGCGGGATGGCGCGGAAGAAGGTGCGGCCGCGGCTGATCGCGGAGATGGCCCGCAAGGTGCGCGCCTACCGGGAGCTGAAGGCGCGGCCGCGGGACTCGGAGCGCTTCGCCCTGGACTACGAGACCATGACGAGGCCGCGCAGCGGGCGCCGCCTCCCGCAGAAGGCCTGGGCGGACGTGCGGAACGAGAGCCGCCTCCTGCCGCTGCTCAGCCGCCTGCCGCTCTTCGGCCTGGGCCGCCTGGTCACGCGCAAGTCCTGGCTGTGGCAGCACGACGAGCCCTGCTTCTGGCGCCTGACCCGCGTCCGCGCCGACTACACGGCCCCGGTGCGTGGGGGCTCCCGGGGGGCTCGGCCCCCAGGTCACCCCAGGAGCGCGCCGGCCTCGGCGTCTCCTCCGTGAAGCCCACTTCCATACGCCAGGCCCATGAAGGGAATTCCTGCTCATTTGTGGGTCAGATTAGGTGTTATCTGAGGTCTCATCCTTCTGAGAGCCTATGATTCTGTTATTCCTAATTATGAGACCATGGGTTGCCTGACCACCCCTTTTCCCTCTCCCCTCAAGCGGTGGAAAAGGTTTGAAAGCCTTTATGTCACTGGGTTGACCTCCCCCTCTCCCTGTCATTGCTTTCTAGAATTTGGATCATGGAAAGGCCTGGGGGATCCTGACCTTTCGAGGTAAGGAATATGGGGGTCGAGTTCTGAGGCTGTTTTCTCATTGGTGTTTGTATTTGTTTATAGGACAAGAGAGACCACCATATACTTCATGGTGGCAAGACTGTGCCAGCAGTAAGCACCCATTTGCTTCAATTTTTTTCCAGGTAAAACAGAGAGCCAAGAAAAGGAGATTGACCAGGTCATGTACCATGATTGGAGGCTGGTGCCCAAGCATGAGGAAGAAGCCTTTAAGAACTTCACCCCTAAGTCTGAGGAAACTGTCCGATATGTGCCTTACCCGCCTTTGCTCCGGGCAATGATCTTTGCAGAGCGACAGAAGCAGGGCAACTTCAGCACTGAGGAGCCCATGATAGATTTGGAAAGAAGATTCTGTTCTCCAAAGCACAATGCCAAGAACCAAGCAGAAGGCACTCCTGTATAAAGGCTCTGAGCTGTCTGGTTATGTGCAGTATTAATTTGGCTGTGGAATATCCTTTTTAATGAAAAATAATTTCTAGAATTTATGTTCTAGAAAACCACTTTTATACGATATTTCTGGTGATGCACTGACTAATCGGGGCCCATGGAATTCTGCAAAAGCAGTGGTGAATTTTAGCGTTTTGTAAACCCTGTACGTACTCTTTCATCAGACCTCATTGTACAACCACTGAGAGTGTTCAACTCATTTGGCCTCTTTGAGCTTGAGTTGAATATCTGATTGTTCACAAGGAGGAACCCAGCAGAGGCATGAAGCTGACAGAACCACCCTAGGGCTTGTTTTACTTTCTTTCATTTTACCTTTCACTGGGAGTCAGAACCTGGTTCTGTACAAGTACAAATAAAGGAAGGTAAACTCTTACTGTCTGTCTTGTCTGGTTCATAAATCATCAAGATCCAAACATGGGGAAGCTAAGTTTTCACTTGTGAGTTGTTGAGAAAGAAGGGCCTTGTGTGACTTGTCTTAAACTATTTAGCTAAATGTTGAACCTGGCACAGTGAAGTCCTCAGGTATTTATGGACCTATCTCTATTATACTTCTCTTGGGAAAAAACAGTTCTGCCCAAACTACAAAACTTACTTGGGGAGATGACTTTCACAAATGCTAGAATGCGAGTAATATAGAATGATGGGTTATAAAGTGCAAGAAGTATGTAGGGGAAAAATACTGAAAGCTTCATGTTCCTTTTCTGCATAGTAGTAGTAATCATAGCCTATTTCTGTAGTGCTTCATGATCTCCAAAATCCTATTCAGTAAACATTTATTAAAGCACCTACTATGTGCTAGGAAGTGTACTAAGCACTGGAAATAAAATGAGTACAAAGCTAGTCCCTGCTCTGGGCAGCTAGATGGCATAATGGATAGAGCTTCAGGCCTGGAGTGAGGAAGACCTGAGTTCAAACTGACCTCAAGACACTGTGTTCTTGGGCAAGTCATTTAACCCTGTCTGCCTCAGTTTCCTCATCTGTCAAATGAGCTGGAGAAGTAAAAGGCAAAAAATTCCAGCATATTTGTCAAGAAAACCCTAAATAGGATCATGAAGGGTTAGACGTGACTGAACAACAAAGTTCCTGCCTTCAAAGATTTTAGAATCTAAAGGGGGAGACAACTCAAGAGGAGTCAGGATAGGGGAGTGGGGAGACTGATGGTACCTGGTATCCTATGGGCAGAAGGGGACATCTTATTTCATATAGTTGAAACTAGGCAAATCAGCAGATGATGAGTGTGTGAATGTAAGTTTGAGGCTTTTTGTTTTTCTATCTTGTGCATAGTAGTCAATAACAGGTATTTTATTAAAGCACCTGCTATATCAAGTATGGAGGTAGGCACTGGGTAATGAAGAATGAAATAGTCTGCTCCCCAAAAGCTTACATTCTATTGAGGGAGGCAATGTGAGTATCATGAACATATAATCATAGCATTTATGTAGTGCTTTTGCTTTCTGTGTTACCTCATTTGATCCTGGGGTGTAGGTGCTAGTATCTCTTATTTTACAGATGAGCAAACTGAGGCTGAGATTAAATGACTGGTCAGGGCCATAGCTAATAAGTGTCTGAGGCAGGATTTAAACTCTGGTCTAACTGCAGCTCCATTGCCCTTATCTACTATACCACTTTGCTACCTACAAAATAAATACCAGGTAATTTTGTGAGAGAATATCAGCAGCTGGAAGGATAAGAAAAGGCTTCAAGTTCAAGGTTTGCATGAATCTTGGGAGAAAGGTTCTAAGAAGTGAAGGTAAGGAGGAAGTGAATTCTCAGTGTGGGGGTAGTGCGAAGCCATACAAAGAAACAGCAAGGCCAGTGTGGCTGTACTGCAGTGTATGGAGAACCATGTGCACGGCTGAAAAGATTTGGCATTAGGTTCTGAAGGACTTTAAAAGTAAAATAATTTACATTTTATCTAGGAAACAATAGGAAACTCCTGGAGTTTGTTCAGAAAGAGTGACATGGTCAGACCATTAGAAAAATGACTTTGGAAGCTGTGTAGAGGACAGATTAGAGAGGCGAGAGGCTGGAGGCAGGGAGACATTCTAAGACTTGCAGTAGTCCAGGTGAAAGGTGATGACTTGAACTAGTCATGACTTGACTTCTGTGAAGAAAATGCTTATGATATTCAACTAGAACTCAGGAGAAAGACAGGGGTTATCTGGGAGTTACCTGCATAGAGAAGAGAAATACATGGAAGTTGATGAGGTCACCAAGTGAGACAGAGAAAAGGGCCAAAGACAGAACCTTGAGGTGCATTTACAGTTGCTAGAGAGGGTGGGATTTGGATTTTGAATCAACAAAGGAGACTTAAAAAGTAATCAGAGAGGAGAATCAAGAGAGAACAGTTTCATAAAAACCTCAAGAAGAGAGACTACCCTAGAAGAGAGTGGTTAACCTATCAAGTGGAGTCCAGAGGTCAAAGAGAACAAGCATTTGAGGAAAGGATGTCAGATTTGGCAACTAAGAGATCACCGGAAACTTTGGGGAGGGCAATTTCATTGGACTGACAAGGTCAGAAGCCAGGTTGCAAAGGGTTGAAAAGTGAATAAGGAGATGTAGATGGCTTTTTTTTCTTTAACAAGTTCGAGTTTGAAAGAGGAGTTCATCTTTAGTTAAGGTTTTTTGAAGATGGGAAAGATGTGAGCATGTTTGTAGGAGACAGGAAAGACTGAAGATTAGAGAGAAAGCTTCTGGCAGCAATCTGCTGGAGGAAAGAGGAAGGAATGGAATGAATATTAAATGAAGAGGGGATGGCCTTGGTGTGGGAAAGGTCACGTTATCAGAGACTGGAAGAATGTAGGTTAGAATGGTCACATCTGCACAAAAAGATTACTTTGACCACAGATTGGAGTGGTGAGAGATTTGAGGCTAGAAAAGCAATTAAGAAGCTCTTAACAATATAGGTAAGAGGTGATGAGGCTTGAACTAAACTGGTCACTGTGAATGGAGAGAAGGAATTAGATGCAGGAGATGTAATGAAAGTTGAAATGTTAAGCTGTGATGACAACTGATTGGATATGTGGGGTAAGGGTGAAGAGTCCAGGATAATGAACAAGGAAAACTGAATGGATGGTGGTGGTTTTGACAGAAATACAGGTGTTTGGAAGGAGATAATGAAAGATAATGAATTCTATTTTGACTGTGATGATTTAAAGATATCTTCAGGATATCTAGTTTGAAATATTGAATGGGCAATTAGTGTTGTTTTAGGACTGACATTCAGGAGGAATGACTGGAAGTGGAGATATAGAAATGAAAATATATATTATGTGTATAACATATATACATACATATATACATTTTCTCGCTCCTCTCTGTCTCTGTACAGAGATGTTAGTTAAACTCAAGAAAGCTGATGAGGTTACCAAGAGAGTGTAGAGGGAGAAAAAAAAGGGCCTTGGATAGAACCTTGGGAATAGCAGATATGATGTACGTGTGGATAATGAGCCAGTTGAAGAACCATAAGAAATTGGTGTTATGAAAATCCAGAGAGGACCAAACATCCAGAGAAAGGGTAGTTAACAGTGTCAAATGCTGCTAGCAGATAGGTCAAGAAGGATAAGAATTGGGGTGGAGGGGTGTCCTTTCCCTTCCCCCTCCAGACCATTAAATTGGACAAATTAAGAGATCCTTTGGAGAGAGACATTTCAGTTGAGTGAGATGAAGTCAGAAGCCAGAGTGTAAAGAGTTGAATGAGTTAGAAGGCAGTGGGTGTAGACAGCTTTTTCAATGATTTTGACAGGGAAAGGGAGGATGATATTCCTTGAAGGGATGATTCGATATAGTAAAAGGTGGATTTTTGGGGAGATACCAGGAGATGTTTGAAAGAAGAAAGGAAAAACAGGAGGATGATAAATGTTGAAGGTGTGGGAGAGTTGGAACACTAATTCATTGTTGGTGGAGCTATGAGCTGATCCAACCATTCTGGAGAGTAATTTGGAACTATGCCCAAAGGGCCACAAAAATGTGCATACCCTTTGACCCAGCAATATCACTTCTGGAACTCTACCTCAAAGAGATCATAGAAATGGGAAAGGGTCCCACATGTACAAAAATATTTATAGCAGCTCTCTTTGTGGTGGCCAAAAACTGGAAATCAAGGGAATGTCCACTAATTGGGGAATGGCTGAACAAGTTGTGGTATATGAATGGAATGGAATACTATTGTGTTATGAGAAATCATGAACAGGAAGACTTCAGAGAAGCCTGGACAGACTTATAATGAACTGATGCTGAGTGAAAGAAACAGAACCAGGAGAACTTCATACATAGCAACAACCACAGTGTGCAAGGAATTTTTCTCATAGACTTAGTACTTCACTGAAATGCATGGATTTAAAAAATTTCCAGTGGTCTCTTGAGGCAAAATGTCTTTCACATCCAGAGAAAGAACTATGGAATTGAATTGCAGATAGAAACAGACCATTTTCTTTTGTATTATATTCTGTTTTGTGTTATGGTTTCTCTCATTCATTTTAATTCTTCTATGCAACATGCATTTAATAGGAATGTATGCATAAAACTGTACGCTGTTTCAGGGAAGGGGTAAAGATGGAGGGGGTAATGAAGAGAGGAGGGAGTGGGAAAAAAAATCTAAGATGTATGGAAGTGATTGTCCAATACTGAAAGCAAATAAAATAATTCAATTTTTAAAAAAGTAAAAAAAAAGAAAGGAACTATTTGATAGGGTGAGGTTGAATTTGAGAGAGGATGATTTCAGATGTAGTCTTCTGGAGAAGAGAGATCAAATGCAAAAGAAGAGGGGTTGTCCTTGGAATGTCCTCAGCTGAGTCTGGGGGAATGGGAAGGGAAGAAGGCTTAAGGCCAGAAAGTTTGGAGCAGTTATTGTGGGACAGAAAATCAATTAGGGAGAATTAAGTATGGCCATAGTAAAGGCCCACTTGAGAACAGATAACAAATCTGTTTTAGTTCCAGTTAGCTTGATTTTGTGACTTCTTCAGTTCCATTCACCAGAATGTAAAAGTGGAAAAGAGAGATGGTAAGTATTTAGGGTTGGTGGTTGGCAAGGCAGGGGAGGCAGGCATTAGGTGTAATGGTAATTTAAATGGGAAGATCTTTCCCATTCATTAATAGGCCCATGTGACCTACCTGGGTTTGTTTAATGGAGCTGGTTTGTGGGAGGCCTAGCAGAGGGAAGCCTTGGGGATGGTGCTGTTCCCTGCATTGTTACTGTGTATAGATTTTTGCTTTCTGGTGACTGGTGACTGGTGATAGATTTGGTTTTCTGGTGACTGAATAAATGTTTGGTTCTTCCCTGTTATATTTTGTGATTCAGAATTGCTCCGGGATATTCATGGTTGCCACAGGTGCTTGAATATTGCATTGGCACTACAGAAGGACAAGGAAGCAAGGCATTTTAGATGGAGTTGAGATGGAAAAAGGAAAGTTAAATCAGAGCAAGGATGGTGGCCTGAGAATATATTGTGGAAAATGGGGATCAGATGATATTTACTATGTACCAGGTCTTTTAAAATGATCTCATTTGATCCTCTTAACAACCTTTGGAGGTAGCTGCTTTTTCATCCCCATTTTACAGCCAGCTAGGAGTTGAGGCTGGATTTAAACTCAGTCTTCCTGACTCCAGGCCCTGTGCTCTCAGTGTCCTAATGAAAGATCAAGAATAGTTTTAGGCTACAGAGTATGATCCATTAAAGGAATTTCAGAAGTTTTGGACCTGGAAGCATCCTATGTGAGTTATGGGGAGATCAGATGTGTAGTCTTTTCATGACTGGGGTGTGCTGGAGGAACACATCATACATGGCGTTTGAGATTGAGGAACTGGGAGGTGATGGAATTTGAAGGCACATCACCATGTACTTGGAGGTCCTCGGAAAATATGAGGCTTGAGTGGAAGGTAAAGAAGAGGAATATAAGCCAGCTTCTGCACTTCTTGGGAAGTAAATGACCTGGTGGGTGTATAGTAACACGCCACCCCCAAGTGGGGCCGGGGTCGGAGGACCTCACCAAGGCAGAGGGGCAGAGGAGCGGGTAGGACACCCGAAGGAAGAGGAGGGGGAACAGGGTCAAGTTCTGGGAGGCCCCTCCCCACCACGAACCCCTGGGGGAGGGGGATCTAGAGCAGTCTGGAACCACAGAAGGCATCGTGTTCCAATCCCTAGGTCACCCCCCGGGGGACGGAGCCCAGCCGACCCCGCCGGCCCTGGGCCCTGGCCTGGCCACTGGCTCGTGGCCTCCGCGCATTTCCACCAGAGAGGAGCCTGACTCATCAAAAAGGGACCCACCCGGGGGGCAGGCATTTATTAATTGCCTACTGTATACCAGGCACTGTGCGGGGAAGGGGGGACGTACAGTCCGACGTCGGAGACAAGACGAAGGGCCCAGTTAGGGGTAGAAGGGCTGTGGGCGGATGACCCCCGGAGGGTCCGGCGGGCGGCCCGGGCCTGGAGGGGGCGTTCTCGGGTGCGGACGCCCGGCCCGGGCGAGTCCGACGCCCCCGGAAACCAAGCCTGGGGGCGCCCTAGGGCTCTCCGCCCCGAGCCCGAGCCGCAGACGGCAGCGGCGGGCACCACGTGACGCGGGCGCGGTCTCTTTCAGAGGCGGCCCTCCCTCCTTCCTCCCCGGCCCCCCCGCGGGCTCGCGCCCGCGCTCGCCCCCGCGGCTCCCGCCACCGCAGCCCCGGCCGCCGCCGCCACCATGATCTGCCTGGTGCTGACCATCTTCGCCAACATCTTCCCCTCAGGCAAGCGGCGGCGGGGCGGGAGGCGCGGGCGGGGCGGAGGCTGCGGCGGGCCGGCCCCGGGGGCCTGACGCCGCTTCTCCCGCCTCCCCCTCCTCTCCGCAGCCTGGACCGGCCTCAACGAGCGGACCTTCCTGGCCATCAAGCCCGACGGCTTCCAGCGGCGCCTGGTGGGCGAGATCATCCGGCGCTTCGAGAAGAAGGGCTTCAAGCTGGTGGGGCTGAAGCTGGTGCAGGTGAGGCGGGCGGGGGCGCGCGGGGGGCGGGCCGGGCCTCAGCCGGGGGCGCGCGGGGGGCGGGCCGGGCCTCGGACGGGCGGGGGCGCGCGGGGGGCGG
>JAQQSK010012982.1:0-11655 GCA_028658325.1 Potorous gilbertii | reverse complement strand
CCAGTGGAATAGGTTATGTACTCAAGACACAGTAGTTAATGAATATAGAAATCTACTGTTTGATAAACCCAAGGACCCCAGCTTTTGGGATAAGAACTCACTGTTTGACAAAAATTCCTGGGAAAACTGGATAACAGTGTGGCAGAAATATAGACCAATGCCTCACACCATACACAAGAATAAAGTCCAAATGGATACATGATCTAGGTATAAAGACTGATACTGTAAACAAATTAGGGGAGCAAGGAATAATGTATTTGTCACATTTATGGAGAATGGAGAAATTTATGACCCAACAAGAGATAGAGAACGTTATGAAGTGCAAAATGGATAATTTTGATTACATTAAATTGAAAAGTTTTTGTACAAACAAACCCAATGCAACCAAGATTAGGAGGGAAGCAGAAAACTGGGAAATAATTTTTGCAACTAGTGTCTGTGATAAAGTCATTTCTAAAATATATAGAGAACTGAATCAAATGTACAAGAATACAAGTCATTCCCCAATTGATCAATGGTCTACTATTATTTTCTTGGGGGATTGTTTGCTATCTACTATTCCAGAATCTCAGGGTCAGTTCACACTAGAGGACTGCAAGCTTTCAATATTCCTAAAGTGATTTGGTACAGAGCAAGGTGTATTCACTGCTCCCTTGATTTGAGCTCAAAAAATTCATGTGTTCTTGTTTTGCCTGAGCAACAATCCTATGGACCACTTCCTGGTTAGAGTTCCAGTTGCTGCTGAGGTATATGGGGTGCTCAGGGAGGACTAGCATCTCTGATGTGAGGGCTTGCTGAAGCCTTTAGGGCTGCTTATTCATTTTTGCTGTCCACCTTCACTCAACTCTCACCTGTGGATCCAAGAATATGTAGCATCACAGTAACCATACTCCAGTGAAACCATCTTGCCAGATGGGCTAAACCAGGCTGAGGGTAACCAACAGTCCTCAGACCCATAAGGTGGGGGGGGGTCTATCCCAAATTTGTGAAGACTTCCTCTGGAAGAGTAAGCAGGTGGGAACATTTTGTTCCAGTGGCCATAAAGACAGCTGAAGCAGGTGCTGTGGAGCTCTTAGGGCTTGATCAGATATCAAAGACATCAACATCAGACCAGTATCCTGTATCCTGTGGCATTGACAGCTCTCTTGACTTTTTTCTTTTCATTAGACTTAGATGACAGCAGAAGAGAGAATGAAGTTGATGAGTTTGTGCAACTCTGCCTCACTTAAATCCAATTTACAGGCAAGTCAAGACATCACCCTATGATGTCATTGATCCTTTTTGAAAAGGAAGGATAAGCAGCCACAACAATAACTGAGCTCAGCTGTATTTAGCCATCTAGAAAGTTCTGCTGGTTCAGAAGAATAGAACGGCAGATTCCCTTTTGATTTGGGATTCTTGTCCTAGTTATTTCTCTGCAGTCTTCAGACTGTTCTGGGTATAAGTACCTGCTCTGTTCCAGGGGGCAGAGTTACCTGGTTACTGCTTGTTTCTGAACTTGCTCCTTGCTCAGTACACAGCATAAGTTATGTTACTTCTCACTCTGAAACACTGCCCCTGGCTGAGGGTCTCCTCTTCAGTCTACCCTGCTCTGTAACCCAAATAGTGAGTGACTGAGTTGCCAGTTGATACCCATTCCTTCACCGGCCACAATGTCAGACTTCTCTTGTGCTGGCTTTGAGATCTCTTCCTGCCCTGGAGCACAGCCTCTTTATGAGTGGGAATACTCTGAATAGACATTCCTGACTATACCTATTCCTAGTGTCCACAGATTATTCTGCCTTCTTATATGCCTGGGCTGGGAAAATGACTTATTGTGATTTTTTTCCTTGCTTTTCTCAATCAGGACTCAGTCTGGTGAATTTCTTCTTGATGCTCTGCTATCTTGGCTCTGTGTCTCCGTTTTGAAATGGTGGCTCCTCCTCTTGATGAAAATTATATATAACTGAAGTAATAATATATTATTTCCATTCACATACTCAACAGTCCAACCAATCTGACCTTCTCACTGTTCCTGACACATGACACTCTGTCCTACCATCTTCATTGCCTTTGTTGGAAATACTCTCATACCTAGAATGTGTTTTCTTCTTGCCTTGGCATCTTAGGATCTCTAGTTTCCTTTAAAGCTCAGATAAAGTGACACCTACTACATGAAATCTTTCTAGTGACTAGGTGTGTGATGGTGGGTAAGTCACCTAACCTTTGTCCACTTCTGTTTCCTCATCTGTTGAATAGGGATAATCACCCCTACCTCACAGGGTTGTTGTAAAGACCAAATGAGATAATATTTGTAAAGCAGTTAGTACAGTGTCTAACACATAGGAGGCGCTGAATAAATGCTTATTTCCTTCTCTCCCCCCTCCCTCAAATTACCTCATATTTATTTTATATGTACTTGATGTACAGATTATCTCTCCTGGAAGGGGGTAAACTCCTTTCATTTGAGTCTTTATATCACCAGTGCTTAGCCTAGTGCTGGATACATTGATAGATACTTAATCAGAATAATAACTAATAACTAGCATTTAAATAGGGCCCATAATAGAGCTGGACAACAACAACAAAAGGTACCAAGCATGACTCTGTAAGTATCTGCAGCTGGATTTGGGCTCAGATCTTCTTGGCTCTAGACCTTACACTCAATCCCTTATCCTACCTTCAGCTGTAGCAAGCAAGCATGCCTAGAGATGAGGAGCCTGAGAACTAGTCCCACCTCCCACCTCTCCAAGGGTGCAAAAAACAGACTAGTAACTGAGTATCCATCAGCTCTTCTCTGATGATGTCACCGTTAGGATGACCCCTATCACCACCTGCTTACAAACAATGTGCATAGTTGCGCTCCATAGGTTCCCTAAGTGGGTGATACTGCCATCTGTGGGGTGCTGGAACCATCCAGGGGGGGGTGATAGTAGCTTCAGGTGCCATTGTGGAGGTGATGTTGAATAAAAATAAAGATTGACCTAACTTAACGACAGGGGGGCACTGAGTAATTTTTTTTTTTAAGTGAGTGTAAGCCAAATAAATTCTAGCCAGTGGTAGAAACAGTGTAACCAATGAAAATAGACAGCAAAGAACGGGTTAAATAGCAGCATAGAGCTCTTGTTCATGGTGGGACATTTTCACCAAAACAAAGTCTCCAGCCTATTTCTTGATTTTGGAGTTTTCTAGGAGTTCTTGTTTTATGTTTATGAGGAGAGTAGTTTATGTAGGATATGGTACAATGCGTTTTAAAGGTGCTTCAGGGACTGTACTTGGATATGTTTCATCAGTCAAAGGATAGAAAGATGGAATCTGGTTAGGCTGGGTCCTTAATAGAAACTAAAAGATACATACACATGAAGCATGGTATAGTGATTAGTTCTGGACTCATGAACAGGAATCCATACTCTGGCAATTGCTATTGGTTCACCAGGACCAAGTCATATAACTGCTTTGTGCCTCAGCTTTCTCATCAGTAAATTAAGGATAACAATATTGATACTCCTTGTACCTCACAGGGTTGTTTGAATTTCAAGTGGAATGTTGCATTTAATATGCTTTGCAAACTTTAAATTCTTGTCAGTTAGAGCGACTGATAAACTTACGAGTCCGGTGTTTGACGAAAGGAGTAATACCTTTATTTAATCTGTTCCCGATTGGTTTACTCAAAGCTGCCTGGTATCTTATTTATGCTAGATTGGTGCATTTGCAAAAGGTTTTAGTTGCTTTTATCTACTTTAGCAAAAACAAAACAAAACAATATCTAAAACAAAAACCCCAATTCCTCAGACCCTAATCTTCCTGGACCACTCAATCAGATTGCATGCAGGATGGAGTTGATTTGTTTGAGTTGTGGTTGTGTGTATAGCTTCATTTTCCCAACCTAGACCTGAATTGAAATCTAAGGGTGATGGTGAGGCAGAAACACATGGTTCCTTGTATCTTCTTATGTGTGAATAAGATCCCCACTGGTGGTTTATACACTTTCACTAAATCCTGCAGTTATAGCTTTGGTTTATCCGTATGTTGCTCTTGCTAAATTGGCCTTCTGTACAAGTTGAGTGCTAAAACTGGAAACAAGGAATTGTTCCCCTATTGCTGTTCACTCACAACCATAAGAAACTTGAGAGATATGATTTAGATTTGTGTCAAAAGGTAATAGGTGTAGTGAATTTAGGGAAGTGATCTACAATTTTATGATTAGATGACTGATATTGAAATTGTTCTTTCCCAACCATAAAAGTTTTTTTATCCTAATTTGAAAAAAAAGATCCTGTAGTTAGCAAAAAGGTAGGTGTTTCATTTTTTTGAAATCCAGAGTTAGGTTAGTGGAACACTTAATTTTGAAAACATACATGCAGATAAAATCACAAGGCACAAGGACACATGCAAAAAAGTACTTAATTATAGTTATGGACTAATGGGTCAGAATGTAGCTAAGGCCCTGAAAATTAGCTTTTACATATCCAGTCTCTTGGGAGAAAGGACCACTGTCTCAGGACACACAGACAGACAGAATGGCTGACTGGGTTCTCATGGGTAGGAATTGGAATTCCTTCAAGGGGCATCAGTAGATTTAGATTACCCCTGCAGAAGAAAGTTTAAAAGGCCCTAATAAACTAATAGGAGGTGATGCTGAGAGGATAGGTCTGATCAGTTGAAACAATGCTAGAAACCTGTGCCTAAAGTATCTTAAGATCCTGGGATCGAGGTGACCAGTGAATGGTACAGAAACTTGGGCCAGCAGGGCCCTACAAGAACAAAGGGAGAAACTACCAGTTTCTTAGAACCATCTTATCCTCTTCCCAAGCAAATCTGGATTCCCAACTGCTATGGAGTTTAAAGGGTCAAAATTTCTGAATCATAGATACCCCTTCCCCCTATCATCTCTCTCTCCTCTTTGTTTTATCTCACTCAAAGTGGGAACCTGAAAAGGCCTTGGCCTAAAAAGGCCAGAGTCTCCCAGTGCAAACTGGGCTATTTCCAGTTGTCCTGATGAATATCTGGCCACTTGACCAAATGGCTCAGGCGGAAAAAATGAAGCTGATGACCTTGCAGAACCTTTCCTCATTCAACTCAAAGTCAACTGCAAGTCATGGCATCATTTCCCTGATGTCATAATCCTCTTCAAAAATGAAAGACAAACACAACAACTGTCTGATAGAATGGTAAGACTAGGAGTCTCCAAACTGGGAGAGCAAGGAATGGTTTACCTGTTAGATTTATGGAAAAGGGAAGAATTTGTGACCCGAGATAAAAAAAAGAGATAAAGAACATGACGAAACGTAAAATGGATTATTTTGATTACATTAAATTGAAAAGTTTTTGCACAAACAAAGCCATCAAGGGAAACAGAAAAGTGGGAAAGAATTTTTACAACCAGTGTCTCTGAGAAAGGCCTCATTTCTAAAAATATATAGAGAACTGAGTCAAATTTATGAGAATGCCATGTCATTCTCCAGTTGATAAATGGTCAAAGGATATGAATAGGCAGTTTTCAGATGAAAAAATTAAAGTTATCTATAGCCATATGCAAAAATGTTCTAAACCACTATTGAACAGAGAAATGCAAATCAAAACAACTATGAGGTACCTCATCACACCTAACAAGACAAAATAGGAGGGGCAGAGCCAAAACGGCAGAGTAAAAGGATGGACCTGTAGAAGTTTTCCCCCCACAGCCTATAAAATATGTGTAAAAAAATGACCCTAAACAAATTCTAGAGCAGCAGAAGCCACAAAATGACAGAGTGAAAGAGATTTCCAGCCCAAGACAACCTGGAAGTCTCACAGGAAAGGTCTATAAAACAGGGCTTGTTGTGGTGGGCCACTCAGCATGGACAGGTCTAGGGCAGGTTTTAGGGCATGGAATCACAAGCAGCAGCTGTGGTTCTGGTTCCGAGATTTTTCAACCCACAAACCCCAAAGACAGCTACACATGAGTGAGAAGGGAGCAGGAATATATGGGGAGGAGAAAAAGAGAAATGGAATGGGGCAAATTGTCTCTCATAAAGGGGCAAGAAAAAGTTTTTTCAATGGAGGGGAAAAGGAGGGAGGTGAGAGGCAAAAGTAAAGCTTACTCTCATCACATCTGGCTTAAGAAGAGAACAACATGCACACTCAATTTGGTATGAAAATCTATCTTACACTACAAGAAAGTAGGGGAGAAGGGGATAAGTGCAGTGTGGGAGGGGATGACAGAAGGGAGGGCAAATGGGAGAAAGGAGTAATTAGAATTTAGGGAAGGGACAAGATCAAAAGAGAGAATAGAATAAATAGGGAGCAAGATGGGATGGAGGGAAATATAGTTAATCTTTCACAACATGACTATTATGGAAGTTTTTTGAATTTTTTGCCTTCCCAGTGGGGATGGATGGGAAAGGAGGAAGGGAGAGAAGTTGGAACTCAAAGTTTTAGGAATTAATGTGAGAATTGTTTTTACATGCTACTGGGAAATAAGAAATACAGATAATGTAATATAGAAGTCTACCTTGCCCTACAAGAAAAGAGAGCAGATGGGGATAAGGGAAGGGAGGGGTGTGATACAATGGAGGGCAGATTGGGGAAAGGGGTAATCAGAATGCATGATGTTTTGGGTTGATAGAGGGGAGAGATGAGGAGAAAATTTGGAACTTAAAATCTTGTAGAAGTGAATGTTGAAAACTAAAAAGAAATAAATACCTTAAAAAATAAATGAGGAAAATATCACTATAAAAACACATTTTAATTTTTTCAAAATTCTGAATTTAGCAAACATCAAAAAAGAATTATTTTCATATTCAAAACAGAACAAAAAAGTCATTATATATACTGACACACATCTCTATTATGTACATTTTACTTTTAAGAAAAAAGTGTATAATATATTCAACATTTTATTTTCAAAGATAAAAAGAGACAAAATAAGAAAATTATAAATACTGGAGAAGGTCTGGGAAAATTGGAACACTAATGCATTCTTGGAGTTGTCAAGTGATCCAACCATTCTGGAGAGTAATTTGGGACATTGCCCAAAGGGTTATAAAATTGTGCATACCCTTTGATCCAGCAATACCTCTTCTAGGTCTGTATCCCAAAGAGATCATAAAAATGGGAAAAGGACTCCCATGTGCAAAAATATTTATATTAGCTCTTTTTGTGATGGTCAAGAATTGGGAATTGAGGTGGTGCCTATCAACTGGGGAATGGCTGAACAAGTTGTGGCATATGAACATAACGGAATACTTCTGTGCTATAAAAAATGATTAGCAGGGGGTGGAGCCAAGATGGTGGAGTAGAAGCAGGGGTCTGCCTGAGCTCTCTCCCCAAATCCCTCAAAATACCTGTAAAAATGGCTCTCAACAAGTTCTAGAGCAGCAGATGTCAGAAAATGACAGACTGAAACAGATTTCAAACCCAAAACAATCTGGAAGGATGTATGGCACCAGCTCAGAGCAGAACACAGCCCAGTGCGGGCCATGCACAAATAGGACTGGAGCAGGCCTCAGAGTACTGAATCAGTAGCACCTGTAGTGGTTTCCAGACTTGTCAACCCACAAATGCTAAAGACAGATTCAAAGGTCAGTAGGAAAGCTCTCTTACCTGGGTGAAAGAGGAAAGTAGTCTGGTCCCAGCCCCAGTCCCAGGGTGGTGGTAGCCTGTGCTGCAGCAGCAGCTGTGTCTGGAGCTCTCAGTCTATGGAGCTCTCAGTCTATGAATGGTGGGGGAATCGAGTGACTGATCTGGGTTACAGTCCTAGGTGGTGGTACTGGGATGAGAAGGAGCACTGGTGTGGTAGAGCTTGTGGTGGATGCAGAGAGGGAATCCTATGTGCACCTCCAGGGCAGAAAAGAGTGCTTGTGGTTACTCATAGCTCAGAATGCGGGCCAGGAGAGGAGTAAATATCTCTTCTTTGATCATATCACTTTGGAGGAACTGAGAATTTACAGATTCTGTAATTTACAGAATTTACAGGTATCTCTGAAAATAACTGCACAACCACCCCTGAAACTTGGGGCAGTACACCCTCCACTTAACAAAGAATTCAAAAATCAAGTAGTTGGCTGGGAAAATGACCAAAAAAGGGAAAAAATAGGACTACAGGAGTTTACTTTCTTGGTGAAGAGGAAGATCAAAGAAACCAGAAAAGGAGGTCCAAAAGTTCACTGAAGAAAATATTTCCTTCAAAATTAGAATGGAGGAAATGGACGCTAATGACTTTGTGAGAAATCAAGAAATTATAAAACAAAACCAAAAGGATGAAAAAGATAGAAGACAATGTGAAATATCTCATTGGAAAAACCACTGACCTGGAAAATAGATCCAGGAGAGATAATTTAAAAATTACTGGTCTATCTGAAAACCATGATAAAAAAAGAGTCTAGACATCATCTTTCAAGAAATTATCAGGGAAAACTGCCCTGATATTCTAGAATCAGAGGGTAAAATAGAAATGGAAAAAAATCCACCCATCACTTCCTGAAAGAGATCTCAAAAGGAAAACTCCTAGAAATATTGTAACCAAATTTCAGAGTTCCCAGGTCAAGGAGAAAATATTACAAGCTACCAGAAAGAAACAATTCAAGCATTGTGGAAACACAATCAGGATGACACCAGATGTAGCAGCTTCTACTCGAAGGGATTGAAGGTCTTGGATATGATATTCCAGAGGTCAAAGGAGCTAGGATTAAAACCTAGAATCACCTATCCAGCAAAACTGGGTATAATACTACAAGAAACAAAGTGGGATTTCAATTAAGTAGAGGACTTCGTAGCATTCTTACTGAAAAGACCAGAGCTGAACAGAAAATTTGACTTTCAAATACAAGAATCAAGAGAAACATGAAAAGGTAAACAGGAAAGAGAAGCCATAAGTGACTCATTAAAGTTGAACTGTTTACATTTTTACATGATGCAAAAGCAAGGACCCCAACATACACAGGTGGACCTGCTGTACAGGTTCTTAGATCTGCTTTTCTAAAAGGAAAGCAACTTTTGAGGGGTCAACAATCACTTTAATCAAGCACATGTATCATTCACTTAGTTCAGGGGGAAAAGTCAGCACCCTGAACTTCAAAGAAAATACAAAGAAATCAAGATCAACAGACAGAGCTTCCAACTGTCTGACTTTATTTATAAGCAATAGATAAGTCATAGATCGACAGACAGATCCAACTCTCTGATCATTACATACATAGTTATCAGAGAGAGAAGCACCAAAATCTGGGTTTTCAAAGCTGGAGGCTCCTTAGCAGCTTCCCAGAGTCCTGTCTGGCCAAATAAATACTTCCAATCAGTAAGCCCCAAAGTAAAACCTCACCTCACAATACTCATATGTTTTTCAGAGCCAGAGGGCATCACAACCCTGGGGAACCAGTGCCTCATTAGAAAATTAACAAAAGATGTGGACCTTTCTACAAATCTTTCCTAATCAAACTCCTCTTAATGGGCAGGCCCATTAATGGGTGGGGAAAATCTTCTCACTAAGAAGCAAAATTATATTAACAATAAGCAAAAATGCATTATAAATACACATGTAAAGAGGATATTTGTAACTCATGAGACCTTTCTCAGAATTAAGGTAGAGGGAATATATATATATATATGTATACATATGTGTGTGCACATTACATATGTGTAGGGATATGTATATATATATATATGCATGTATGTGTA
Organism: Potorous gilbertii; assembly: GCA_028658325.1. NCBI lineage: Eukaryota > Metazoa > Chordata > Mammalia > Diprotodontia > Potoroidae > Potorous > Potorous gilbertii. The sequence continues at coordinate 2,019 of JAQQSK010012982.1, read as the reverse complement.
TATGCATATATATATATGGAGAGAGAGAGAGAGAGAGAGAGGGAGGGAGAGAGGGATGGAAGGAGAAAAGGAGGGAGATGGGAGGGAAGGCATATAGGGTGAGCTGAATATGAAGAGAGGATACCTAAAAAATAAAACCAAGTGATGAGAGGAATGTACTGGGAGAAAGAGAAAGGGAAAGATAGAATCCAGTAAATCATCTCACATAAAAGAAGCAAGAAAGAGCTTTTATAATGGAGGGGAAAAGGGAGGAGGTAAAAGGGAGTAAGTGAACCTTACTCTCAGTGCATTTGGCTTAAGGTGGAAATATCACACATTCAGTTGGGTATGAAAATCTATTTTACCTTATAGGAAGGAAGGGGAGAAGGGGCTAGGAGAGGGAGAATGATAGAAGGGATGATGGATTGGGGGAAGGGGTAATCAGAAACAAACACTATTGTGAGGGGACAGGTCAAGGGAAAGAATGGAATATATGGAGGGTAGGACAGGATAGAGGGAAATGTGGTTAGTCTTTTGCAACATGACTGTTATGGTAGTGTTTTGCATGGCTACACATGCAAGACCTAAATCGAATTGTTTGCTTTCTCAGTGAGGGTGGGTGGGGAGAGAGGAAAGGAGAGAGAATGTGGAACTCAAAGCTTTAGATATTAATGTAAAAAATTGTTTTTGCATGCAACTGGGAAATAAGTTATACAGGTAATAGGGTATAGAAATCTATTTTGCCCTACAGGAAAATATAGGGGAGTGGGATATGAGAAGGGGTGAAGATAGAAAGGAGGGAAGATTGAGGGTGGTTGGAGGGCATGCTGTCCTGGAGTTGGAGGAAGGAGAGATGGGAAGAAAAAATTTGGAATTCAAAATCTTGTGGAAGTGAATGTTAAAAACTGAAAATAAATAAATTATATTAAGACTTAAATAAACAAACAAAAAGAAATGATGAGCAGGCAGACTTCATAAAAACCTGGAAAAACTTGCATGAACTGAGAACCAGAAGAACATTGTAAAAAGAAATAGCCATAGTGTGCAATGACTGACTTTGATAGATTTATCTCTTAGCAATGTAAAGGCAGCTCCAAAGGAGTCATGATGGAAAATGCTGTCCACATCCAGAAAAAGAACTATGGAGTCTAAATGCAGATTGAAGCATTTTCTTTGCTTTCTCTTTTTTCTTTTCTTTTTTGTTTATTTCTTCTTTTTTTTAAAAAAAATTATTTTATTTGTTTTCATTGTTCTACAATCACTTCCATATATCTTAGATTTTTCCCCCTCTCTCCCCCTCCTCCCCCCTACCTCCCTACTCCCTCTCTGAGATGGCATACAATTTTATATAAGTTATACACATACATTCCTATTAAATACATAAAACAAAACAAAACATAATACAAAAGAAAATGATCTGCTTCATTCTGCCATCGAATTCCATAGTTCTTTCTCTGGATGTAGAAGGCATTTTTCATTAAGAGACCATTGGGAATTTTTTAAGTCTTTGCATTGCAATGAACTATTAAGTCTACCAGAAAAATTCCTCTCACACTATGGTTGTTGCTGAATACAAAGTTCTCCTGGTTCTGCTCCTTTCACTCAGCATCAGTTCATATAAGTCTTTCCAGGCCTCTCTGAAGTCTTCCTGTTCATCATTTCTTATAACTCGATAGTATTCCATTACATTCATATACCACTATATATTCAACCATTCCCCAATTGATGTGCATCCCCTTGATTTCAAGTTTTTGGCCACCACAAAGAGAGCTGCTATAGATATTTTTGTACATGTGGAACCCATTCCCATTTTTATTATCTCTTGGGGATACAGTTCTTCAAGCGGTATTGCTGGGTCAAAGGTTGTTTCTTCTTTCTCATGATTCCTCCCATTGGTTCTAATTCTTCTTTACAACATAACTAATGTGAAAATAGGTTCAATATGAATGTATATATAGAACATACATCAAATTACATGCCATTTTGGGGCAGGGGGATGGGAGAGATTGGGAGAAAATTTGGAACCCAAAATCTTTTTTT
>JAQQSK010012981.1:5000-11655 GCA_028658325.1 Potorous gilbertii | reverse complement strand
TGAACCTCCTTTTCCATTTGGCTAATTCTGCTTTTGAAAGCATTCTTCTCCTCATTGGCTTTTTGAACCTCTTTTGCCAATTGAGTTAGCCTATTTTTCAAGGTGTTATTTTCTTCAGCATTTTTTGGTTCTCCTTTATCAAGGTATTGACCCATTTTTCATGCTTTTCTTGCATCTCTCTCATTTCTCTTCCCAGTTTTTCCTCCACCTGTCTAACTTGATTTTCAAAATTCTTTTTGAGGTCTTCCAAGGCCTGAGCCTAATGGATATCTATTTCAGATGTTTTGAATACAGAGGCCTTGACTCCTATGTCTTTACCTGATGGTAAGCATTGGTCTTCTTCGTCAGAGAGGAATGGTGGAATCATCTATGCCTCAAGAAAGCAACCTTCTATGGTCTTATTTTTTTTCCCTTTTCTGGGCATTTTCCCAGCCAGTTACTCGATTTCTGAGATTCCTGTCCACCCTCACCTAGATCCACCCAGCTAGTGCTTGGGGTCTGAGATTCAAATGCTGCTCCCCAGTCTCAAGGCCTTTGGTGGCCTGCCGGCTGCTATTCAATGGAAGCTTAATTTCTGGTGCTTAAGTTAGGGCAGGGCCGTCTCCCAGGCTCAGTTCCCTCAAGGGGTTTATGCAGAGACCTTCTGTAATGGAGCTTCTGCAGAGCTCCTGCCTGCTCCAGGAGCCTCTGGCCACCCTCTGCCTCTGCTGCTGCCTCCCGAGGGGGCCTGAGTCATGGAGACACCCTGCTCCCCTCTCAGCCTGTCCAGATGTCTCTCTCACTGACCTGTGCGTCTGTGGGTGGAGGGACCTTCGTGGCTGCTGGAGATTCCATCCCTGAAGCCTCACTCCTTTCCATGCTGTGTGGCCGGGGCAGGGCAGGGCTGGGCTCCACTCCCATCCGGTGTGCGATGGACCTTTGGGATAGGTTTTTCAGGGCTCTCTGGAACGGAAATCTCCTTCACCCTGTTGCTGCGCAGCTCCACTGTTCCAGAATTTGTTGGGAGTTCTTTTTATAGATAATTATGGGCTGTGGGTTTGGGGCTAGCATATGTGAGTCTTTCTACTCCTCCATCTTGGCTCCAAACTTGAGGGTGCTTGAAAATACTATGGAGTATTTTAGTTCTTTAATATCCCACATCAGCCACTGGCATCCATTGGCCTCCTCCTGTGCACAACAGGAGTGAATCATAGGTTACTTATAACCGGTCAGAACTTCAAGATGAAAAAACAAATCAAGAAATACTGAAAACGTTAAGAAAATAACATAGAAATATCTATATGTTTCAGAGACTGAGGAAGATACACCTTTATTGTCCTTATATATTTCCCTAGGGAGGGACATCTGCAAACACCATCTTCCTTTGGAGACCTCCCTAACTACAGACCCCCCCCCACACACACACACATGCTTGCATGTAAGCACTCACACACAGAACACTGTTTACACAAGAGCATAGATGGCCATTGGAACCAAACCAGCACCCCCTAGAATATAATCTATTCGTACTGGCCATTGCTGTTACACCCTGCTGATGCAAACCTGAACTCCTCTTGGGATGGTCTTTGCTGTGACTGTTCCTCTTAGAACTGATGCTGTACCTTGTGCACAGTTCCTCAAGGCATAACAATCTTCCCCTGGAGTCACAGTGCTCATTTCCATGGAGAAGCTAGACCAGTAGAAGGAAAAGGGTGCCAGATGAGTGAACAATGGTGCTTTCTACATCCACTTTCTACTATAACCCTTTCTAAATAGTGACACCTGCCACTTTCACCATGGGTTACAATGGGAGAAGATGGACTTGCCACATGGCAAGGACAACTGATACTCCCTGAATCCTCTTATTTCAGTAGAAAATTGATGAAAGACGAGTGTATTGGGTGTAAATTTTTTTGCCAAACTTATGATTGGTCATGGATAGGATGCCACGAATGGCCAGGCATGGATGGTTTGCGATCCACAAAAGGAACAGAAAAATATATTTTAAAAAATCCATCTCTCATCTCTACTGAATGCATATAAATGTTATTAATCTATTGTTCTCTTTGTTGGATTTATCCTTCCATCATTTAATTATTAGAACAATATTTGCCTCATCAAAGGAGCTAGGATGTTTTCAGTTAATTCTAGGTCTAATTTGCATACTTATCACTTGGTCTTTAAATATTGGTAACTTTCACCTAGAAGTCTCTTCCCCTCACAATGGTTCCAAATGAGAGCTAGTGAAATTGTGTTTTCTGGCTCACGCTTCGCATTAATCATTACAGGAGCTGCACTTTCTGACAATGTATTTTAAAACTCCACTGCTCCTTCTTTTATGAACATGATGCTCATAAACGTCCACCATTGGTTTCAGGTGTGTACTGAATCTGTGTGGATTCCCAGACTGAAGTCAACGCTATCTGATGCTCTGACTTTTTGGATACTTCAAGATCAGACAGGCCTTATCACAAAGTGCCTCCCTATCATTTCATAGGAAAGTAAAAATCCATTAAAATGAAATTAAGGAAGGACTAAGACAGGGTGAGGGACAGGAAGAAAGGAAGGAAGAAACAGTGGTCACCTAGTAATTATAGATTAGTTATTTTAACTTTGAGAATTAGAAATTTACTAACACAAAAATTCTTTTTCTAGTACAGATAGTCTAGAATCTATGGAAGAGTGGACTGAATCATAGAGACTATATGTGGCAAAAGCATATCTCACAGCTCCTGGAAAGCCTTTAGTTGTAATACTCAGTATACTATCCCTACACAAGGCATCATCTCCATAGATTCAATTATCATCTCTGTGTTTATTTATAAAACTTCAATCTCTCTCATTATCAACTACTTTTTGGATGTCTTGAACTGAAAGGGCCTGGGGAGCTGGTGGGGGTCACAAAGAGTCAGACACGACTGGACAACAAAAGGTTCTTAATAAATACTTTTTGACTAAGAAACTTTCAAGCAATTTCCCATTCACTTTTTCATTGACTTTTTTGACCTTCTACATATGAGAAGGGTACAAATTAAGGGTTAGAATTACGAGGACAGCTGGTTAGTAGCCTCTATCTTCCAGTCTTCTTCTCTTGGTGGTTACAATAAAGATGCAAAAAAGCAAATGAAAAGGAATTTGAGCATTCCCAAACCAGTTACTTCAAAGAAGACACTAGTACTTTATGGGAGAAAGAATACAGATTTTGAAGTCAGAGTACCTTGACTAAGTAGCTGAAGGGATAGAAGGGAAGAGGAAATAACATTTTTTGTGGAGGCATGAAATTGACCAAGTGGGGTTGAACCCAGAGATCACAAAGAAGTGTAACATTTGTCAGAAAATGTAGGCTGAATCTACAATAATATTTAACCATCTCAGGGAGAGGGAGGTGTGGGAAGGAAGGAGAAAAAATGGAACTCAAATTTTTTAAAAATAAATGTTAAAAAATTGTTTTCCTATGCAATTGGAAAAAAATAAATTATCTTTAAAAAGTTTAAAAAATTAAATATAGACTGTGGTAAGACTGTGAGAGACTTTAAAAGCCACACTTGAATTTGTATTTTACATGGAGGAAGCCACAGAACCTTCTTGCAAAAGACCATGATAGTCAGAACTGGGAGATTACTTTGGTAGTATCATAAAGACAGCCGGAATAGACACAGACAGGTATTCCAAATAGGAAGCTATTTTAATAGTTGAAGAGATGGGGACTTGAATGAGAATGACAGCTAAGTGGAGTGAAGGGACCAGAGGCTTGATGTATTGGAGAAGTAGATTGACAAGAGAATCCGTTGAGGGGATAAAATGATATTCCACAGCAGAGACATGATTTGAGTACAAGGATTCTAACTGAGAATCCTGCATTTTTTTCCATTGCACAAAACAATGCTCTAACTGAAGTCTGGTCTCAAACTAGCATTAAAATTCAGTCTTAAAGAGGAACCTTGGGAGATAAGCAGTCATTTAGCTCTTTCAGACCTTCACTGAGGAGGAACCCACCATCATGTATGTTTCAGGGGGGATGAATGTTCAGATATAGGTTTGTCCAGGTATCCTCTGAGGGTCCTTCTCACTTAGAGTCTGTAATTCAATGATACCTCACTCTACTACTGAGAAAATGGGCTACAGCAAAGACAGTGATTTGCTCAAGGTGCCATAGCTAGCATTTTGAGAGCACAGACTGAAAGTCTGATCTCCCAATTCCTAATTCATATCACATGGTTCAAAAGTCCCCATGAAGGATCCAGGATTTAAGCAGTAGTCTCCAACTTTAAGCCAGATAAACCTGTTCAGAAATAAGGGAGTCTTGTTGACTGAGCTACCAAAAGGCTTCCCCTAAAAGTGAGAGGTAGCTGATGGGGGTTTGCAAGGATCCTTTCTTTTTTGCATTTGATCTGTTTCAGGGGCAACTGTCTAAGCTCATCACAAAGCTAGTCATGAATTTCTTGACTGATTAAATCAGATGATGAGTCTTTGGCAGACAGTTAATGTCTAATTTTCATCCTCACTCTGAGGATTCCACTGGTGAGCTCTGTGTGGAAGGAAGTATTGTTCTAGGGGCTGAGATAAGCAATACTGTTGTTTTGGTCCGAACTGTGAGTTTGTTATCAAAGGGAATGTTGCATGAAGAAAGTTTCCTCTGCCACTCCAGGCTGGCACTCACTCAGGAAGTTAGAGAGTTGCCTGAGACACTGAGAGATTAAGTGAATTGTCCAGGATTTTACAGACCATATGTGACCAAGGGGAATCTGAACCCAAGCCTTCCTGACTCCAAAGTCAGCCCTCTATCTTTCTCACCACATTGCCTCCCAAAATAAATCATGAAATTATATATCGAGCAAATCATGTATGAGACTGGAGAAATGAATCCCCAAATTAGTGATATTATAAAATGTAGTTAATGCCCATCATTTAGCCTAATTGACTGCCTGTATAATACCCAACAGGAAGAGCTCGGTTCACTTTCCACTACAGTGGAGAATAATGAATTTCAGTGCTGAAAATATGGGAATAACAAACAGGTTTATTGGCTGAATTTATAATCTCAACAAATGATGCATGGCATAAAACAATCCACTGGAGGGCTATCTCCTAGGCATGTCATCATTCTACTATCATTCAGCCTGAGCCATGGTGGCAAATTCCTGTACAAGATGAAAACGGGATAAAGAAATATGACCATTAGGATGTAGTACTAATTTCCTTGCTAACAACTTGGTGCTCGCTTTCTCAGTCAAGCAAGAGTCATGCAACAATCCTCCTGTTTTCATCATCTTGTATAGATTAATGACATGAAAACAGAATGTTATGGCACATTGGGGGCCCTCATGCTCTGCCTGGTTCTGGAGCTAAGAAAAATGTGGAGTGGAAAAGTTTGTTTATAGTGACCTTTCCTTGGTCTTCTTTAGTCTATCTTGCCTGATAACTAAGTGCCCAGAGGCTGTAGACAAGTGCCTAGCTTCTCCTTTTTGCCACATTCTTCTGTGGCAATGCCTTATGCTCCCAACCCTGGACCACCCACTGCTACCAAATGGAAATCTTTCCTCCATCTCATTCTTCTTGGGGGGTATCGTCACACTCTCTGCTTTCTTCCCTCCTGACATAGGTCAGACCCTTCAACCTTTACAGATATATTTCACATTTTACATTGAGCTCATTGTGTTCCCTGTACCACTCTCTGTAGTCAGTCAACAAACATTTCTTAAGCACCTACTATGTGTCAGGCATTGGGCTATGAACTAGGAACACAAAGAAAGCCCAGAAATAAAATTTTAAAAAGAAAACAACCAGTCCCTGTAGTCATGGAATTCACAGTCTAGTTGATGAAAACACAGCAATATGTGAACAATTATATACATTCAAGATACATGTGTATAAATCAGGTGATCTCAGAAGGATGGTGGTAAGATTGAGGAAGATGTTACAGGTTTTTTGCAAAAGTCAGCGTTTCAGCTGAGACTTGAAGGAAGCCAGGGATGCAAGGATGTGCAGGTGAGGAGACAGAGAGCTCCTGGTCTTTTGAGCCAAGATTTCTTAATGTTATTTTCATAGACCCTTTTGGCTTTCTGATGAAGTCTTTGGATCCCTTCTCAAAATCAGGTTTTTAAATAAAAAAATGCATAGAAATAAAACAAAGGAAACAAAGATTTGTGAAAATAAAGATGTATTTGTTTCAAATTCAAGTTCATAGACTCTCTGAAATCTATCACCCATGTATCCCAAGTTAAGAAGTCTTGCTTAAGAGGTAGTGATCATGATCTCAGACAAAGCAAAAACAAAATTGGACCAGATTGAAAGAGATAATCGGGAAAATACATTTTGCTGAAAGATACCATAAATATGTTTCTTTTTCCTTTCTTATTAGGTCTTTAAATTTTAGTATTTGTCTAAAACAAAAAAGATTTAAAAATAAAATAAAAGGTACCATAGATAGTGAAGTAAACATAAAAAATTTACATTAAGTTTTTCTGATAAAGGCCTCGTTTCTCAACTACACAGGGAACTGTCAAATTTATAAAAAATAAAATAAAAATCATCCCCTACTTGAGAAATGGGCAAAGGCTATGAACAGGCAGTTTTCAGAAGAAGAAATCAAAGCTGTCTTTAGTCATATGAAAAAAATGGTCTAAATCACTATTAATTAGAGAAATCCAAATCAAAACAACTATGAGGCACCACC
>JAQQSK010012980.1:0-11656 GCA_028658325.1 Potorous gilbertii | reverse complement strand
CTTCGTATCTCTTGGCAAAGAGGTGATGGACTTGAGGCGTGGGAGGAGACAGACATTTCAGTCACAACCCAAAGACACAGGGCTTCTAATTATTGGAGAGGGAAGCTTTTGATTTAGGTTTGAGTGACTGACAGGTAGTGATGGTGATGCAAAAAAAGAAAGAAATATCAGTGAAACTTTTGTTTTAAATAGAGAGAAAGGAGCAGAAAAACTTTTCAAAAAGGGCCAGAAACAAGAAGGACTGTTTGGGTCCTCTCCTGTTAAATTTATTTTTTAAGCTATTATTTAGTCTTTTATTTTCCCCCGGGCACATGTAATTTTTTTTATCATTTCTTTTTAAAACTTTGAGTTCCAAATTCTGTCTTTCCATCCCCAACAGTGAGAAGGCAAGCAATTCTATATAGGTTATACATGTGTAGTTATGCAATATATATTCATAATAGTCACATCATGAAAGAGAACAGACAAGAAAAAAATTCAAAAAAAATCAATGAAGTAAAAAAATGTATGCTTCAATCTGTATTCAGACACTATGAATTCTTTCTTTGGGAACAGAGAGTATTTTTCATCATAAGTTCTTCAGAGCTATCTTAGATCATTGTATTACTGAGAATGTCTTAGTGATCCATGGCTTACAACATTACCGAGTTGTAATATAACAGCAATAATAATACAATAAAAACATCTCACAATATGGCTGTTGATTTGTCCACAGTATATTTCACTTTGAATCAGCTTGTGGAAGTCTTTCCAGGTTCTTCTGAGTGCATCCTGCTCATTATTTCTCCTTGTACAATGGTATTCCACCATAATCATATACTACAACTTGTTCAACCATTTGCCAATTGATGGGCATCCCCCAACTTCTAATTCTTTACTCCCGGAAAAGAACTGCTATGGGTATTTTTTTGTACATATAGGTCCTTTCCATTTTGTTTTTGTCTCTTTTAGAACACAGAAATAGTAGTCATATTGGTAATTCAAAGGATAGGCATGGCTTTATAGCTCTTTGGGCATAGTTTCAAATTGCTTTACAAAACAGCTGGATCAATTCATAGTTCTACTAATAGAGTATTAAAGTTTCATTTTTTCCAAGTCCCCTACATCAGTTCTCATTTACCTTTCTTGTCCTCATAGCCAATCCAATTGGTATGAGGTAGTACCTTAGAATTGTTTTAATTTATATTCCTCCAATCAATAGTGAGTTGGAATATTTTCTTTCATATGACTATAGACAACCTTGAATACTTCATCTGAAAACTGATCGTATCTTTTGATCATTTATCAGTTGGTGACTGACTTATTTTTATGAACTTGACTCAGTTCACTATGTGTTTGAGAAATGAGACTTTTATCAGAGAAACTGGATTCAGTTATTTTCATAGTTTCTACTGCTAAATGTATTTCTCTCCATCTTATGCCTCTCCATTTATTCTGTTCCCTCTCTTCTTTCACCCCTTAAATTTACTTTGTAGGTATTACCCCTTCATATTCAAATCCCACCTATGGCCTCTGTTGTCCTTATATGTCCCTTCTATCCTAATGTCTTCCTTCTAACTATCCTCAAAAAGAAAAAGGTCCTATGAGTTACAATTATCATCTTCCCATATAGGAATTTAAAATTTAAATTTTTAAGTTGTTTATGTCTGTTTACCTTTTTATGCTTCTCTTGAGTCTTATATTTGAAAGTCATATTTTCCTTTCAGTTCTCATCTTTTCATGCTTGAAAATCCTCTTTATTGGGGCAGAGCCAAGATGGTGGAGTGAGAGCAACAACTCACCTAAGCTCTTAGACAAACTCCTTCAGAAATCTCTAAAAAGAGAATCTGACCAAATTTTGGAGGTTCAGAATCCAATAGGAGAAAGACTGTGGCAGATTCAAAGCCCAGGACAGATAGGAAGGTCCACGAGAAGGATCTGTTCCTGGGGGTGTCCTCACAACTCACAGCACAACATGTCCAGCACAGTGGAGCGGGAGTGCCCTGGGAAAACCTGAGGCAGAAGCAAGTGGAATCCCCGAAGTGACAGTCCAGGTTGAGAGATCAACAGAACCGAGCAAGTGACAGCCTCTGAGCACCAGTATCAGCTGGAGCAGCTCCTGAGACTTTCAGCCCACAGATTAAATGTCTGCAAGTCACCCACTTGAACTTCCAGGAGCCAGGATGGTGGAGTGATCAGTAAATGCTCTCTCCTTCCTCCTTGATGACCTTGAAAGAATCATAAAATATTTCCGTAGAAAAGTCCTTCGATCAGCGGAAACAGCAGAGGGGGAAAATAGTCTTTTAACACCTGAGGCTAGGAAAATAGCTAAGGGGGTGTCCCTCCTACTGTGGCGGAGACGAATTGGAAAAAGAGGGAACTCAGGAAGGTGGAAACTCACACTAGGACCCAAGCAAGCCTCAGTGCCAGGAGAGGAGCCCCAGGAGGAGTGGGACCTTGCACTAGGACATTGGCATGCCTCAGCACTCCAGGGGAAATGGGAAGACAATAGGGCAGATGAGATCACCATCCCCTGAGCTTGCCTTTGCCTCAGTGTAGCTGAGGAGATCTCCTGTGACCACACCACACCTCCCCCACACTTAACAACCTAGCCCCAGGGCAGATCGGAAAATATAAAACAAAAAGATAAAAAGACACTTGCTCTTAGCTTTTTCACACAACTCAGCTCATCACAAAATTCTGCACATTTTAGCTGAAAGAACCAGAAGCTACAATACACAATTACTATCATGAACAAGAAAAAGCAAAACAAGGGGAAAAAACCATAGAATCTTTCTGTGGGGACAAGGACCAAATCATCAGTACCAAAGAGGTCAGTAGAGACACTGTACTTTCATCTGAAACTTCAGAAGGGATTATGAACTGCTTGCATACACAAATAGCTCTCCTGAAACAAGTAAAGAAGGAAATAGAAGAAAAATTGGCCAATGGTTTTAAAAGTATAAAAAAGAATTCACTGATGAGAACATCTCTTTAAAAAGGAAAATTGAACAAATGGAAAAGGAAGTACAAAAATTAACTGGAGAAAATAACTCCTTAAAAGGAGCAATTGGACAGATGGAAAAGGAGATGCAAAAACAATTTGATAAAAATTAGAATTGGGCAAGTAGAGACTAATGACTCTATGAGACAGCAAAAAATCAGTCAAACAAAGTCTAAAGAATGAAAAGATAGAAGAAAATGTAAAATATCTTATTGGAAAAACAACTGACCTGGAAAATAGATCCAGGAGAGAAAATTTAAGAATTCTTGACCTGCTAGAAAGCCATGGTGAAAAAAAGAGTCTAGATAATATCTTCCAGGAAATCATCGAGGAAACCTGCCCAGAAGTGCTAGATCCAGAGGGCAAAACAGTCATAGAAAGAATCCATCGCTCACCTCCCGAAAGGGATCCCATATTTAAACCTCAAGAAATATCATTGCCAAATGCCAGAACTATCAAGTAAAGGGAAAATGCTACAGGCAGACAGAAAGAAACCATTCAAACATCGAGGAGGTACAGCCAGTGTCACACAGGACCTTGCAGCTACTACATTAAAAGATCGAAGGGATTGGAATCCAATATTCTGTAAGGCAAACGAGTTGGGACTACAACCAAGAATCAACTACCCAGCCAAGTTCAGCATAACATTTCAGGCAAGGAGATGATCATTCAACGAAGTAAGGGTTTTCCAGACTTTCCTGACAAAAACGCCAGAATTTAATAGAAAATTCAATCTTTAAATGCAGGTCTCAAGAGAAGCATAAAAAGGTAAACAGGAGAGAAAAACAAAAAACTTGTTACTCAATTTGGGCGAACTGTTTGCCTGTCTATAAGGGGAGATGATATCTGTTAATCTTGAGAATTGTACATCTGTTATGAAATAAAAAGGGATAGATACATAGAGGGAACGGGTATAAAGTAATTATCATGTTAAAAATATGATTTAAACATGTGAAGAGATTGTAACAGAAGGTGTGAAAAAGAGGAAGCAGAAAATGATAAATTACATCACAGGAAGAAGTACAAAATTATAGTGGAGGGAAAGAGGGGAAGGAGATGATCATTGTTAGAGAGGTACTGTCATATGATTTAGTTCAAGGAGGGAACAATAAACTTAACTATATAATTTTAATTACCTCTATAGGAAGTAGGAGGGGAAGCGGGAAGAAAGGGAAGGGGAAGCTAAAAGGGAGGGAAGAAGTAGTAAGGGTAAAGGGGCATAAAAGGGAGGGGGGCTAAAAGAAGGAAGGGAAAGCAGTAGGAGGTGGTGGTGAAAAGTGAAAACTATTGAGGAGGGAAAGGGAGACAGGAGAGTTAGAAGCACACACAGTGGGAAAGAGGAAGGAGGGAAATATACAGATTGTAATCATATCTGTGAATGTGAATGGAATGAACTCTCCAATAAAACGGAGATGGACAGCAGAATGGATTAAAAGCCATAATCCATCAATATCTTGTTTACAAGAAACACATTTGAAACAGGGCGATACACGCAGGGTAAAGGTCAAAGGTTGGAGCAGAATATATTGTGCTTCAGCTGATATGAGAAAAGCAGGAGTAGGAATCCTAATCTCACATAAAGCAAAAGCAGAAATAGGTCTAATCAAAAGAGATAAGGATGGAAAACTATATCCTGTTAAAAGGCACCATAGACAATGAAGCAATATCATTACTGAACATGTATGCTCCAAGTGGTATAGAATCCAAATTCTTAGAGGAGAAGCTGGGGGAGCTGAAGGAAGAAATTGAGAGCAAAATTACACTAGTGGGGGATTTCAACTTCTCCCTCTCTGAAGTTGATAAATCTAACCTTAAAATAAACAAGAAAGAGGTTAAGGAGGTAAATAAAACTCTGGATAATGTAGATATGATAGATCTCTGGAGAAAATTGAACGGGAATAGTAAGGAATATACCTTTTTCTCAGCAGTATATGGCACATATGCAAAAACTGATCATGTACTAGGACATAAAAACTTCACAATCCAGTGCAGAAAGGCAGAGATAATCAATGCATCCTTCTCAGATTATAATGCAATAAAAATTACATGTAATAAAAGGCCATGAAAAAATAAACCAAAAATCATTTGGTAACCAAATAATCTAATCCTAAAGAAAGAGTGGATTAAAGAAGAAATCAAAAAAAAATCAAGAACTTCCTTCAAGAGAATGTCAATAATGAGACAACCTACCAAATCTTATGGGATACTGAAAAAGCAGTTCTTAGGGTAAGTTTTATATCTTTGAATGCCAACATAAATAAAATAGAGAAAGAGAAGATCAATGACCTGATCGTGCAGCTGAAAAAGCTAGAAAAAAACAAATTGAAAATCCTCAAGTAAATATTAAGTTAGAAATACTGAACACCAAAGGGGAGATTGATAAAATTGAAATTAAGAAAACTATTAAATTAACAAATAAAACCAAAAGTTGCTTTTATGAAAACACTAATAAAATTGCCAAACCTTTGGCCAATTTGATTTAAAAAAAGGAAGTAGAAAATCAAATTACTGATTAAAAATGAAAGGGATGAACTCACCTATAATGAGGAAGAAATTAAAACAATAATTATAAATTATTTTGCCCATGCCCACAAATTTGACAATATAAATGAGATGGATGAGTATTTTAAAAAATACAGATTTCCCAGATTAACAGAAGAAGTTGAATACTTAAGCAACCCCATCTCAGAAATAGAAATTGAACAAGCCATCAATGAACTCCCTAGGAAAAAAATCTCCAGGGTCAGATACATTTACAAGTGAATTCTATCAAACATTCAAAGACCAGTTAATTCCAATACTATATAGACCATTTTTGAAAATTAGGGAAGAAGGAATCCTCCCAAATTCTTTTTATGATACAAATATGGTTTTGATAACTAAACCAGGAAAGGATAAAACAGAGAAAAAATTGTAGCCCAATTTCTCTAATGAATATGGGTGCAAAAATTTTAAGTAAGATTTTAGCAAAACGAGTACAGCATCTTATCATGAGAATAATAGGTTATAATCTGGTAGGATTCGTACTAGAAATGCAATATTAATGGTTCAATATTAATGAAACTATTAGCTTTATTGATGATATCAACAACAAAACTAACACAAACCACGTGATTATCTCAACAGATGTAGAAATAGCTTTTGACAAAATACAACCCCCATTCCTATTCAAAACACTGGAGAAAATAGGAATAAAGGGTACTTTCCATAAAATAATAAGCAGTATCTACCTAAAACTATCAGCTATCATTATATGCAATGGAGGTAAAGTAGATGCATTTTCAATAACATCAGGGGTGAAACAAGGATGTCCATTATCACCACTATTATTCAATATGGTACTAGAAATGTTAGCTGTAGCAATTAGATAAGATAAAGAAATTGAAGGAATAAGAATAGGCAAAGAAGAAACTAATTACAACTCTTTGCAGATGATATGATGATGTATTATAAAGGAACAATTATCAAAAGCACTTGGTCCTGGCTAAGAAACAGAAGGTAGACAAATGGAATAGGCTGAGTACTCAAGACACAGGAGGCAATGAATATTGCAATCTCCTGTTTGATAAACCCAAGAACCCCAGTTTTTGGGATAAGAACTCACTGTTTGACAAAAATTACTGGGAAAACTGGATAACAGTGTGGCAGAAACTAGGCAGAGACTCATACCTGACACCCTACACAAGAATAAAGGCCAAATGGATACGCAATCCAGGTATAAAGATTGATATCCTGGACAAACTGGAGGAGTAAGGGATAGTGTATTTATCTGATTTATGGAGAAGGGAAGAATTTTTGACTAAAGAAGAGATAGAAAGAATTATGAAGTGCAAGATGGATAATTTTGATTACATTAAACTTAAAAGTCTATGCACAACCAAACACAATACAACCAAAATTCAGGGGGATGTAGTATATTGGGGAAAATATCTATCTATCTATCTATCTAGTTAATCTTGGAGATAAAGGCCTTATTTCTAGAATACGTAGAGAATTGAGTCAAATGTACAACAATACAAGTCATTCTCCAATTGATAAATGGTCGAAGGATATGAACAGGCAATTTTCAGAAGTAGAAATTAAAGATATGTATAATCATATGAAAAAAGGCTCTAAATCACTTTTGATTAGAGAGATGCAAATCAAACAACTCTGAGGTACCACATCACATTGGTTAGATTGGGAAACATGACAGAACAGGAAAATGATAAATTTTGGAGAAGATGTGGGAGAGTTGGAACACTAATTCATTGTTGGTCTAGCTGTGAGCTCATCCATCCATTTTGGAGGGCAATTTGAAACTGTTCCCAAAGGGCTACAAAATTGTTCATACCCTTTCACCCAGTAATATCACTTCTAGGTCTGTATCCCCAAGAGATCATAAAAATAGGAAAGGGTCCCACATGTACGAAAATATTTATAGCAACACTCTTTGTGGTGGCCAAAAACTGGAAATCAAGGGGATGCCCATCAATTGGGGAATGGCTGAATATATTATGGTATATGAATGTAACGGAATACTATTGCGCTTTAAGAAATGATGAACAAGAATCAGAGGGAAGACTTATATGGTCTGATGCTGAGAGAAAGGAGCAGAACCAGGAAAACTTTGTGCACAGTAATGACCACAGTGTGCGAGATTTTTTTCTTGTAGACTTGGATCTTCATACCAATGCAAAGACATTAAAAAAATTCCTTCTTCTAAGGCTAAATGCCTTCCACATTCAGAGGAAGAACTATGGAATTCAATCACAGAATGTAGCAGATCATTTGTGTGTGTGTGTGTGTTTGTATTATGTTTTGGTTTGTTATATGATTTCTCCCATTTATTTTACTTCTTCTACACAGCATGACTATAACGAAAATGTATTCATTGGGAACGTATGTGTAGATCCTATATATATATATGTATATATATATATATATATATATATATATATACATATATATATATATGGAAGCTACTAAATTTTGTGTTATCTTGATTGTGTTATCTTCCACAATTCTTGAATTGTTTCTTTGTTTCTCCTTGGCTATAATATTCCTGGGAGTTGTCCATTTGGGTTCTCTTTCAGGAAGTGATTGAAGGATTCTTTCAATTTCTATTTTACCCTCTGGTTCTAGAATTTGAGGGCAGTTTTCCTCTATTGTTTCTTGACAGATGATGTCTTGTCTCTTTTTTTGATCATGGCTTTCATGCAGTTCAATAATTTTTAAATTATTTCTCCTGGTTCTGTTTTTCATGTGATTTTTTTTTCAGTGGGATTATTTCACATCATCTTCTATTTTTACAACATTCTTTTGATTTTGTTTTATAATTTCCAGATTTTTCATAAAATCCTTAGCTTCCATGTTCTCCATTCTAATTTTCAAAGAATTTTTTTCTTTACTGAGCTTTTAGACCTCATTTTCCATTTGGCTAGTTCTACTTTGTAAGGTATTCTCTGCTCCTTGACTTTTTTTTTACCTCTTTTATCATTTGAGTTAGTCTATTTTTTCAAGTGATGTTTTCTTCACTATTTTTTTGTTTCTCCTTTACCAAGCTATTGACCCATTTTTCATGATTTTCTTGCATTAATCTCATTTCTCTTCTCAACGTTTCCTCTACCTCTCTTACTTGATTTTCAAAATCCTTTTAGAGCTCTTCCATGGTCTGAGGTCAATTTATAGTTTTCTTGAAAGCTTTGAATGTAAGAGCTTTGTGTTTATTTCCTTCTTCTGAGTATATATTTTGTTCTTCTTTGTCATCATAATACTTTTCAATAGTCAGATTTTTTCCAATGTTTGCTCATTTTCCAAGCTTATTATATGACTTTTAAGTCTTTGCCAAAATAATACTTTGCTTCCAGGATGGAGGGCATGCTGTCCCACATTTCAGGGGATTGTGTACCTCTTTTCAGAGATACTTTTAGGTACCTATAAGTTTTCAGTCCTTCCATGGTGGTATCACCTACAGAGAGGTATTTATTATTTTTCTGACCTGGGTTCTGGTTTGTGAGGCATGACAAGTATTCTTTTCTGCCCTAGAACTGAGGAAGGTCCCCCACTCTGCAAGTGCTCCTCCTCACCCTAGGACTGGCTCCTGGAACCCAGATCTGAGTATGTACAAAGTAACAGAGTCCTGCCTCTGTGCTAGCAATCTTCCACAATTTTCTAACCAGGTGTCTGAACCCCTTAACATCTGTGAGCTGAAAGCTCCAGAAGCAGCCTCTATGCTGCCACTGCCACTGCTGATTCAGTCACTTCCAAGGTCTGCTCCTGGTTTCCTGGGTCAGTGGCTGTGGTGGCATGGTCTGCACCAAACTGTGCTCTATTTTCACCCAGGTGGGTGGATCTTTCCTGCTGACCTTTTGAGTTGTCTTTGACATCTATGGGCTGAGAGGTCTGGAAACAGCCACTTCTATGAGTGATACAATCTCTACAAGGCATGCTCCAGCTTTACTGGGTCCCAGTCTGCTTGTGCCCATCCTGTGCTGAACTACAATTCTTTTTCATCCGACTTCAATTTCCCTTTGCACTTTCCAAATTGTCTTGTGCTGGAAATTTGTTTTGCTCCAACTTTTTACAGGTTCTACTGTTCTAGAATTTGTTTAGAGTCATTTTAAAAGATATGTAGAGGAGTTTATAGGAGAGCTCTGGTGAGTCCCTGCCTTTACTATACCATCTTGACTTCACTTCCTCTCATGTTAAATTTAACATATACTTTAAAAAATCAAATACCATGTAGGAGGTGCTTAGTTTCTTCTACAGTTGACATTTTGACTTTTAAAAGTTCTCTTACAGGAAGTGATCATAAGCTAAGTCTTGAAGGAAAATTGTGTTCCTCATGGAAAGAGAGAGTTGAGGAATTTTGGGATTCCATTTATTTGTTGGAGAAGGGGGAATTCCTAGCAGCTGTAATATAATCAAATCATAGATGCATTACTAGAAGGAAAGTCAGCAGTTATTCAGTTTCAACTTCTTATTTTACAAATGGGAACACTGAGGGCAAGAACAGTAATGGGACTTGCCCAAGGTCAGCAAAGTAGTAAAGGAGGGATCAAGCCTCAAACCCAGGACTCCTGCCTTCTTTCCATTAGCCCATACTCTCTCTATAGTCAGAAAATAGAGGTTCCAATCCCAGCTATGCTGGTGACTCTGAGTCCTTGTACTAATCACTTCTCTCTGATCCAGTTTCTTCACCTGTAAAATGGAGACAATAAAAGTGGCAGTACCTGTTTCATAGACTTGTGGTGAATCTTATAGAAGATTGTGTATGAAATGCATTTTGTAGCAATAGAGCCCATATCAACAGAAGTTACTTTGGTTTGCCTTTTTTATATATTTAAATTTATTTATTTAAGTTTTCGAAATTCATTTCCATAAAATTTTGGGTTCGAACTTGTCTCCCAATTTCGTCCCTCCTCCTACCCCAAAACACTGAGCATTCTAATTGCCCCTATCTCCAATCTGCCTTTTCTTCTAACATCCCTGCCTTCGCTTATCCCCATCTTCTCTTTTGTCCTGTAGGGCAAGATAACTTTCTATACCCCATTACCTGTATTTCTTATTTCCTAGTTGCAAGAACAATACTTAAGAGCTGTTCCTAAAACTCTGAGTTCCAACTTCTCTTCATCCCTCTCTCCCCACCCATTCCCTTTGGGAGGGCAAACAATTCAACATAGGCCATATTTGTGTAGTTTTGCAAATGACTTCCATAACTGTCGTGTTGTGTAAGACTAACTATATTTCCCTCCATCCTATTCTGCCCCCATTGCTTCTATTCTCTCTTTTGATCCTGTCCCTCCCCGAGTGTTGACTTCACATTGCTCCCTCATCCCACTATCCTCCCTTCCATCATTCCCCCCCACCCTGCTTATCCCCTTCTCCCACATTTTCCTGTATTGTAAGATAGGTGTTCATACCAAAATGAGTGTGCATTTTATTACTGCCTTTAGTCGATTGTGTGAGAGTAAGCTTCGTGTTTTTTCTCTCACTTCCCCTCTTTTTCCCTCCACTGAAAAGACTTTTGCTTGCCTCTTTTCTGAGAGACAACTTGCCCCATTACATTTCCCCCTTTCTCCTCCCAATATATTTCTCTCACCCCTTTATTTATTTTTTTAAGATATGATCCCATCCTACTCAATTCACTCTGTGCTCTCTCTCTTTCTGTGTGTGTGTGTGTGTGTGTGTGTGTGTAATCCCACCAACTACCCAGATACTGAAAAGTTTCAAGAGTTACAAATATTGTCTTTCTATGTAGGAATGTTAACAGTTCAACTTTAGTAAGTCCCTTATGTCTTCTTTTTGCTGTTTACCTTTTCATGGTTCTCTCGATTCTTGTGTTTGAAAGTCAAATTTCCTTTTCAACTCTGATCTTTTCATTAAGAATGCTTGAAAGTCCTCTATTTCATTGAAAGACCATTTTTTTGCCCTGAAGTACTATACTCAGTTTTTCTGGGTAGGTGATTCTTGGTTTTAGTTCTAGTTTCTTTGGCTTCTGGAATACCATATTCCATGCCCTTCAATCCCTTAATGTAGAAGCTGTAATGTAGATCTTGTGTTATCCTGATTGTATTTCCACAATACTGGAATTGTTTCTTTCTAGCTGCTTGCAATACTTTCTCCTTAACCTGGGAACTCTCGAATTTGGCCACAATGTTCCTAGGAGTTTCTCTTTTTGGATCTCTTTCA
>JAQQSK010012979.1:0-11656 GCA_028658325.1 Potorous gilbertii | reverse complement strand
GGAAGGCAATGGGAGGAGGAGCAATTTGAAGTCAACACTCTTGGGGAGGGACAGGATCAAAAGAGAGAATTGCAACAATGGGGGGCAGGATAGGATAGAGGGAAATATAGTTAGTCTTACACAACACCACTATTATGGAAGTCATTTGCAAAACTACACAGATATGGCCTAATTGAATTGCCTGCCTTCCCAAAGGAATGGGTGGGGAGGGGGGGATGGGGAGAAGTTGGAACTCAAAGTTTTAGAAACAACTGTTGAGTATTGTTCTTGCTACTAGGAAATAAATACAGGTAATGGGGAATAGAAGGTTATCTTGCCCTACAGGACAAAAGAGAAGATGGGGACAAGAGAAGGGAGGGAAGATAGAAGAGAGGGCAGATTGGTGATAGGGGAAATTAGAAAGCTTGGTGTATTGGGGTGGGGGGAGGGGACAAATGGGGAGAAAATTTGGAACCCAAAATTTTGTGAAAATGAATGTAAAAAGTTAAATAAATAAATTTATATTTAAAAAAAGAATGTTAAACACTGATTTTGCATGTAACTGAGAAATAAGATGTACAGGCAATGGGGTATAGAAATCTATCTTGCTGTACAGGAAAATAGAAGGAAAGGGGATTGGGGTGGGGGAGGCAGTGATAGAAGGGACAGTACATTGAAAGAAAGGGTAATCAGAATACACACTGTCTTGGGGTGGGGGAGAGATGGGGAAAAAATCTGAAATTCAAAATTTTGTGGAAGTGAATGTTGAAAACTTAGGTAATTTTTTTCTTTTTAAAGTTAATCAGCTTTGGGACATATTTCTGGAATGGTTGCACTAGTTCATAGCTCCAGTAATACACTAGTAGACCTCTTTTCCCACATCTCCAACACTGGCCATTCTCCTTTTTTATATAATTTATAAAGTTTAACTAAATATATATATGTGTGTGTGTGTGTGTGTGTGTGTGTGTGTGCGTGTATAATATATAATTTTAACCAAATATACATATATATAATATATATTTACATGTATATAAATATATATATATATATATAATTTTAATTAAAATAATGAGTATGAGGTGGTACCTCAAAGTAGTTTTCACCTATGATTTTGTGAAAGACAGGTCTCAAGAACACAGGCTTTAGAAATAAACAATAATGTTTTTAAAGGAATTTAACGATTCTCTGAGACAGTCTTTTGTTTCCAATGAAACTACTTGACTCTAGCTTTAAACCCAAATCATTCCAGCTTTCCTTGAATGAGCAATAATAACCCTTAGCCCAAGTCTCTATGGTTCATTATTTTGCTAATTATTGGTGACTTTAAGCATTTTTTAAAATACGGCTACCAATAGTTTGGCTTTCTTCCTCTAGAGACCGCCTATTCATGCGCTCTGACCATTTTATGAACTGGGAAATGGCTTCTTGTAAAGTTGGCTAGTTCCCTGTCAACTTTAGAAATAAGAGATTTAATCAGAGAAATTAGCTAAAGACTTTCCCAGTTTTCTGGGAAATCAGTTTTAGTTGTGTTGGTTTTATACATGCAAAAACATTTTAATTTTATGTAAACAAAATCATTTTGTTTACTGTGAACCTCTGTTTTTCTTATTTCATGTAATCTTCCTCTGTCCATTATCTAACAAGTAATTTCTTTTATGCTCCACTTACTTATGATATAATCCTTTATGTCAAAAATCATACATACACTTTGAGTTTATTTTGGCACTTGGTATGAGTTACTAGTCTATGCCTAGTTTCAGCAATACTATTTCCCATTTTTCCCCAATCATTTTTGTCAAATTGTGGGTTCTTGGTCCAACAGCTAGAATCTCTGGGTTTATCTGTTTCAGTATATAATGTACTTAAATCTATTACACTGACCAGTTTCTGTTTCTTTATCTAGTACCAAACTGTTTGATGATTACAGCTTTGTAGTAAAGTTTGAGAATAAGTACTGCAAGGCTCCATTCCTTACTATCTTTTATCCCATGAATTCCCTTGATATTCTTGCCCTTTTGTACATCCAGGTGAATTTTTTTTTTGCCTCTATAAAGTAGTACTTTGGTAATGTCAATAAATAAGTAAACTAATTTAGGTAATAATACCATTTGCTGAAGCTGTAAATTGTATTAGCCTTTTGGCTGAATCCCTATAGTTTTCTAAGTAAATCAACAGACCATCTGTAAAAAGTGATAGCTTTGGCTCCTCACGGACTACACCAATCCCTTCAATTTCTTCACCCTGTCTTATTGCTATAGCGAGCATTTCTAGTGCAGTACCGAATAGTAATGATGATGATGGACACCCTTGCTGTGCATCTGATTTCACTGGAAAGGCTTCTAGCTTATATATATGCCCATTACAGATAATGCTTATTCTTGGTTTCAGATAAATACTTGTTTAGATACTAAAGTGGTGATGGATTCCCCTGCAGGGGATATCTTCAAGCAGAGCTCCAGCAGCCACAGCCAATTTATTTGACTATGGGAGGTAGGTGCTACTATTATCCACATTTCATATGTGAGGTACAAGGGTCCTAGTCATGCTCAGGGTGGAGAAGAATACTTGTAGTCTCTCACAGACCACAGCACAGGCCAAGAGAGTAGTGACCACAGTTCTTGGTTCATGCCACCTTGGAACTGAGGGCTTGCAGAACCCAGAACTAGCTCGGGGGAAGAAAAAAAAAGACCTGGCATGAATGACAGTTTCTCTTGGAGAAAGATGAGGGAAAAATGAGGCTAAAAATGTCTGTTCTGCCACTCTTACAGCTGCACACACAGCTATGGTCCTTCATCAAATGTGATCCTCTCACCACCTGGGATGCCGTATCTTACATGGGGGTGATAAGAAGGGATATTATGGTATTTTGATTTACTTCCACAAATGTTCTTGAAAAATGGGAAAACTGTTAGGCAGGTGGGAGCTTGGATTTATACGTCCAGCACATCTTGGCTTCAGGGATCAACTAAAAGGGTAGGAAAGAGACAAACAGCTTGGACCCTAGAAGTCATACCCTGGTCACAAGTATCTTCACTACCATGCCTATATAATCTGCATAAACAGGGATTGTAGGGAAATAAAGTGAGGAATTTGAACTAACCGTAAGTTTAACAGGAAGGACAGACCATGTAATTTCACTCCCGCTTCTGTATCAGTGTGGGTATTCCTAGTGAGCACCATACCCGCTTCTTCCAGAGAAGAGTTAAAATAAATAAATGTCTTCCTCTGTCTCTGAATTCTTTCAGTGAGAATGGGTCTATCACATAGCTCTTCCAGAGTGAGGAAGGGAAGCAAGGAGCAGCAGTTGCTTGTCTTGAGCTAACTCTCTGACCTTGCCTGGGAAATCCTGTGATTCCCAAACCATGTTTCTCACATGGGTCACCCCCAGTCATCTTGCCTTTTGTCTTACCACTGGATTTCAATGCCCCTGGAAGAAAATAAAGCTGATGATTGCACAGCTCTGTCTCACTTAAATTCAATTTACATACAATTCCAGACATCACTCTTGTGATGTTATTGGTCCTCCTCAAGAATGAAGAACAAATTTTAGGGAAAGCAACATTTATTCTTATTCTTTCTAGTGTTTGGTTTGTTATTTAAAACAAAACAAAACAAAAAAAAGAACAAGAATGGGTAGTAAAAATGTACTACCCAAAACGTTTTCTGCATTTCCTGAAATAACGACATGATTTTTGGTTTTTATATTGTCAAGTAAGCTTATATTTTCCCTAATACAGAATTAGCCTGATATAAATCCATTTTGGTCACATGGATGATCTTTGTGATATACTATTGTAATCTCTTTGGTAGTATTTTATTTAAAAACTTTGCATCAAAATTCATTAGGGAAACTGGTCTATAGCTTTCTTTCTCTAATTTGACTGCCCCTGGTTTGGGCATCAAGAAGATATTTGTGTCATAGAAAGAATCTGGTAAAAACATCTTTTTAGCGATTTTTAATGTGAAATTTATTATAAACTTTTTAAGACATCTTAATTTATTATTTATTTTTAGAATTTTTTTCCTTTAAAATTTTTGGTTCCAAATTCTCTCTCTCCCTCACATACCCACTGAGAAGGCAAGCAGCATATCAATTATACATGTGAAATCATGCAAAACTTATTTCCACATTATCCATATTTCCACATTAGCCATATTTCCCAAAAACATGAGAAAATCATATTTCAATTTCTACTCAGTATTCATACATTTTCTGGAAGTGATAGCATTTTTCATCATGAGTCTTTTGGAATCATCTTGGATCACTGTCTCGATCAGAGTCTTTCACAATTGACATCGTTACAACATTGCTGTTACTATGCACAATGATCTCTCAGTTCTTCCCACTTCACTTTGCATTAGTTCATACAGTTCTTGCCATGTTTTCCTGAAACTACTTTTTTCTAATCCCCTTGTCACTTCTTATATGACAATCGTGTTGTTCTTTTTTTCAGTTGTGTCTTACTTGTGATTCCATTTGGGGTTTTCTTGGCGAAGATACTAGAGTGGTTTGCTATTTCCTTTTCCAGCTCATTTCACAGATGAGGAAACTGAGGCAAACAGGCTAAGTGACTTGCCCAAGACCACACAGCTAGTAAGTGTCTGAGATCAGATTTGAACTCAGAAGGGTCTTCCTGACTCCAAGTCCACCATTCTACCCACTGCATCACCTAACTGCCCAGCACAATAGTACTATTACAATCACATGCCACAATTTGTTCAGTCATTCCCCAACTGATGAACATCCCTTTGATTTCCAAGTCTTTGCCACTACAAAAGAGCTGCTCCAAATATTTTTGTACATATATATCCTTTTCCTTTTCTCTCTTTAGGCTACAGACCTATTACTGGATCAAAAGATATGCAGTTTTATAACCCTTTGGGCAATAGTTCCAAATTGTTCTCCAGAATGATTCGACCCCTTCACTACTCCACCAGAAGTTCATTTGGTTCAATTCTCCCTCATCCGCTCCAGTACGTCATACCTCAGATATGTTTTCATTTGCATTCTCTAATCGTGATCTAGAGCATTTTTTCATATGGCTCTATACAGTTTTGATTTCTTCTTCTGAAAACTGCCTGCCATTTATCAGTTTGGGAATGGCTCTTATTTTTATAAATTCGACTCAGTTCTATATTCAGTATATATTTGAGAAATAAGGCTTTTATCAGAAAAAACCTGATGTAAAAGAGCTCCAGCCCTTTATTTTAACTGTCTTTCCATTTCAAGCATGTCTCTTGTAAACAACATATTGTTGGATTCTAGTTGCTAATGAGTCGTTTTATGGGTGAGCTCTTCTCATTCACAATCACAGTTATGATCATTGTGTATCTGCTCCCTCATCCCATCTTTCTCCATTTCTTTCTCTCTCCCCCTCCATTTCATCTTGTCCCTCTCAAAAGTCTATTTTCCTTCCAACTACTGTCTCCCTTAAATCACCCTCCCTTTCGTCTATCATTCCTTACCTTTATCCCCATTCCCCTGCTATTTTCCTATGTTAAATTACATTTCTATACAAAACAGTGAGTGTATATACATTCTTCCCTCTTTGAACCAATTTTGATGAGAATGAGGTTCATGCACTGACCAACATTTTCCCCATTTTCCCCTCCACTGTAAAATCCCTTTCTTATATGCCTCTTTCAGGTGAGAAAATATTCCCCTTCTTCCTTCTCCCAGTGTATCTCTTTTACTCCCCTTCATTTTCAGGGAGAGATCATTCCAACATAACCAATTCACACCCATGCCCTCTATGTAAACTCCTTTTAGCTGTCCTAACAATGATCAAGTTCTTAGAAGTTACATGTATCAACTTTCTCTATAAGAAAGTAAACAGTTTAACTTCACTGTGTCCCTTATGATTAACTCTTTCATGTTTACCTTTTTTTTGTTTCTCTTGAGTCTTGTGCTTGGATGTCCTATTTTCTATTCGGCACTGGTCTTTTCATCAGCAATGTTTGGATGTCTTCTATTTCATTAAAGATCCTGGTTTTTTTTTCCCTTAAGGATTATAATTCAGCTTTGCTGGGTAGGTTATTCTTGGTTGTAATCCTAGCTCCTTTGCCTTCTGCATTATCATATTCCAAGCCCGAAGTCACTAAATTTTGTTTGATCCTGACTGTAGTTCTATCAATATTTGAATTGTTTCTTTCTGGCTGCTTGAAATATTTTCTCTTTGACCTGAGAGCTCTGGAATTTGGCTATAATATTCCTGGGAGTTTTCACTCTGGCATCTTTTTTTCAGGAGGTTATTGGTAAATTCTGTCCATTTCTAGTTTATCCTCTGCATCTAAGATATTAGGGCAATTTTGTTTTATAATATCCTGAAATATGGTATCCAGGCTGTTTTGTTTTTAATCATGGCTTTCAGGTAGTCCAATAATTATTAAATTATCTTTCCTTGATCTGTATCTTCTAGGTCAGGTCCTTTCCAAAGAGATATTTCACATTTTCTTCTATTTTTTTCCCATTCTTTTGTTTTATTGCTTCTTAGTGTCTCACCAAGTTCCTAGCTTCCAAATGTCCAAATCTAATTTTTAAGCAATCACTGTCTTCAATGAGCTTATGTACTTATTTTTACATTTGACCAATTCTTTTTCTTAGGGAATTCTTTTCTTCAGTTAATTTTTATATAACTTTTTCCATTTGGCCAATTCTGTTTCTTATTTTAAAGAAGTTATTCTCTTTAGTGGATTTTTGTTCCACTTTCACATCTGGTTAATTATGTTTTTTAAAGCTGTTCTTTTCTTCAGTATTTTTTATGTCTCTTTAGCCAATGTGTTGAATCTCTTTTCATAATTTTCTTGCATCATTCTCATTCCTTTTCTCAATTCTTCTCTATCACTCTTATCTCTTTCTTTTAACTCTTCCAGAAACTCTTGTTGGCTTTGAGTCCAATTAACAGTTTTCTTTAAGGTTTTTTAATAGCTGTTTACACACTGCTGTCTTCTTCTGAGTTTACGTCTTTGTCTTTCCATGGTAAGCTTTTGATGGTTGAATTCTTTTTCTGGTCTTTCCTCATTTTCTATTTTTTGAATTTCAACTCTGTTAAAGTTGGGCTCTGCTGAACTGGGAGGCACTGTCCGAAGCTTCAGCCTTTTTCATGGTGCTCTTTTCAGAGCCAGTTCTGGGAATCTGCCAAGTTTTTGGTTTTTTTTTTGGTTTTGGGGGGTTTTTTGTTTTGTTTTTTTTTTGGTGCTTCCAAGGTGTTTTGATCCTGGGAGAGGTATATAGTCACTGCTCTCCTGATCTACAGTCTGGTCCTTACCAAGGAAGCACCCATAATCCCCTGTAGTCACAATTCTTCCTTGCCTTGGAAGAGCAACCAGGGGCCCTGCTGTCTTGTGATCAACCACCAGCACTCCTATCTGCCTTAGGACTACAACACAGAACTGTGTATGGGCAACAGAGTTGCCAATCAGCACCAACCAAACCGAGTGCCCAAAAAGGACCCTTTGTAATCTCCTTCTGACCAGTTGTCCAACTCAATTACTGACTCTGGAGTGAAATTTCCCAAAGATGCTGCTGTAGCCAGTGTATGTATGGACTCTGAGCAGGACTCCATACCCATGTCACAGACCTCTCCTGCTAATCTTTAAGTTTTCTTAGGCCAGAAAAATGTCTCAATCTGACCTTTTACTGGCTCTGGTGCTCCAAAATGTGTTTTGAGGTGTTATTTTAAAGTTGCTTAAAGAGGAATGTTGGGAAAGTTCTACTAGAGGACTGCCCCTAATCAGTCATCTTGGCTCTACCCTTTTCCCCTATTTTTTTTAAAAGTTTATGTAGGGATTAGAATTGTTTTTAAAATGTTTCTTAGAATTCACTTTAAATTCATCTAGTCTTGGGTTCCCTCCACTCCCTAGAAAGGACATTTATGGCCTACACAGTATCTTTTTCTTAGATGGAGTTCTCTTTAGTATTCAGTTCCTTCTTCTCCTAATCTGGGCAATTTATGTTTTTGTAAATATTTATCTACTTCATTTAGATTGTCAGTTTTCTTGTAATATTGTTGGGCAAAACAGCTCCTAATAATTGTTTTTGTTTCCCCTTCACTGGTTGTAAATTTGACTTCAATTATGATACTGGTAATTTGATTTTCTTCTTAAATTTTCCTTAATCACTGACTTATCTATTATTTTCTTGAAAAAAATGAGCTCATACTTTTATTGGTTCAATTATTTTTAAACTTTCAATTTTGTTCATCTCTATTTTCAGTGTTTCTATTTGAGGGTTTTTAACTTATTGGTATTCTAGGGGCTTGTTTTCGTTGCATGCTCAATTCATTGTTCTGTTTCTCTCTTGTACTGATTTGTATTTAGAAATATAAATGTTTCCCTTAATACTGCTTTGGCTGCATCTCACAAGTTTTAGTGTAGTTTCTTACTGTTGTAATTGTCTTTTCTGCATTTATTGGTTGTTTTTGTCATTTGTTCTTTGACTCACCTATTCCCAATTAATTTTCATTGTTGTTTTGTACATTTTTTATTTTAACCAATTAATTTTTATTCTACGCTTCATAGGCACTTTATTGATTGTAACTTTTATTACATTACAACCAGAAAAAGATACATTTAGTACTTCTGATTTTCTGTGAGGTTTTCAGACCATAATATAAATTGTCAATTTTTGTGAAGGTTCCATGCACATCTAAGAAATAGGCATACTTTTTTCAATTCTCATTCAATATTTTCCAAATGTCTATCATATCTACTTCTAAAATTCTAGATGGCTACTTAACTTCCTGTTTATTCTATGATTACATTTATCTAAATCTGAGAGAAATAAATTGAGGTCTCCTATTATTATTATAGTTTTAGTATCTATTTCCTACTGACTAAATTTAGATACTTTGCCATTTGGGGAATATATGCTCAACATTAATATTTCTTCATTATCTATACATTTAGCAAAATGTAGTTTCTCTCTTTTAATTAGGGCAAGTTTTGCTTTAGTTTTTTTCTGCAATCATGAATGCCATCACTGTTTTGCTTTTTTTCTTCAGCCGAAGTATGAGATTCTCTTCCAGGCCCGTATTTTAACTCTTAAGTATACCTTTTTGTTACTTTGTAGTTTTCTCCTTAAAATGGAGTTCTGGACTTTAACTATGATACTCCTAGGAGTTTTCATTTTGTAGTTTGTTTCAGGAGATAACCAGTGTATTATATCAATTTCTACTATGTCCTGCTCAAAGCTGTCTGGGTAGTTTTCCTTTATATTTTCTTGAAATGTTATCTTAGTTCTCTTTTTGTTCATGGCTTTCAGGTACTCTAATGATTCTTAAGTTTTCTATCTTTGATTTTTTTTTTCAGGTCAGATGTTTTTTCTATGAGTTATTTCATATTTTCCTGGGGGCAGAGGTGAGGTTTTGATCTTTTGACTTTATTATTTCTTGATGTTTCATGGAGTTGTTAGCTTCCATTTGATCAATTATAACATTTAAGAAGTTATTTTCTGCAGTAAGATTGTGTACCTTCTTTTGTTGCTGTTCAAGTGTTCGGTCACATCCAACTCTGCATGACCCCATGAACTGTATCCATTGAGTTTTCTTGGCAAAGATACTGGAATGGTTTGCCATTTCCTTCTCCAGTTGTTCCTCATTTTAAAGATGAGAAAGTGAGGCAAAAAGGTGTTAAGTGACTTGCCCATGGTCACACAACTGTTAGGTGTCTGAGACCACATGTGAACTCAGATCTTCCTGACTCCAGGCCTAGTACTGTATCCACTGTAACACCTACAAATTCTGATACCTCTTTTCAAAGCTACTTCACTTTTCACAACTTACTTGCATAGCTCTTGTTTCTTTCCCCATTTTCCTTACTGCTCTTATTTTTTTCCCCCACAATCCTTTTTTCTTTTCTTTTTATCCCTTTCTTTAAATAGGGGTTTGTGTCCAATCTGCATTTTAAAAAGACTTAGCTTATAGAAGTTTTCAAGTTATTATCTTCTGCACTTTGTCTTAAGTTTCTCAGTCACCAAAGCAGATCTTTATGATCAGGTTCTTTACCAGCCTCTTTCTTCATTTTTGACTTTAAGTTAGTCTTGGGATCTACTCATCTCTGACTAGAGTATATGTCCTTTGATTTCCTTTTGCTATTTTCACAGCTCAGTTTGGGGGGGGGGGGGTCACCTTTCAAGTTTTCAGTGCTTCCAAAGTGTTGTGACCTAGAAAGCTGTTCACTGACCTCTGCAAGTTCCTGACCCAGGTTTGAGCCTGCTGCCTTGCGTGTGGTTGACTTTTAGGCTACTGATAAACTCAGTCACTATTAGCCCATTAAGAGGTTCTGCAGATGCAGAGGGACTAAAATACTGCCTTCCCTTTGTCTTGGATATCTAGCCTGGTTATTTCATTGATGGCATATGTGTTGAGCTAAAGGCAAGAACTGAGTTGCCACTCTGCTCCAAAGATTCAGAATCAAATGTCTCTGTTCAGTAGTATATCGCTAAGGCCCACCCACTTCAGATCATTTCTTTCTATCCTGGTGCTGTGGCTCAGAACTGCTGCCAGGTAGCGCTTACAGTTGCTCCAGCAAGATTTCTTTCTGCCCTGGTGCTAATTCAACCCCCTTTCCATCACTGCCTCTATTGCACTAGCTACTAACCACCCCTTAGGCAGACTTCTCTGTCTTCCTAAGCTGCCTTATGATAGAAAAATGACTCGCTGTGACTTTTTCTTGGCTTTCCCAATCAGAATTCAGTCTTGCATGTTCTCTAGGTTGTTTGGAAGAGGTGTGCGGGGTTATCTCACTCTGCCTTCTTACCTCCTCCCCACTAAATGTTTTGTTCTTCATAGCAATAGCTGGTACCACATTTGTCTTCTAGATGATACTTTTTCCAAATTCAAGAAAGCTATGCAACACTATACAGGAATCAAGAACAACTCTACTACATGACTAATGTGAAAATGTATTTAATAAGAATGTATAGGTAGAAGTCATATAAGATTGCATGCCATCTTGGGGAGGGAAGGGGAAAAAATTTAAAACTTATGGAAGTGATTGTTGAAAACTGAAAATACATTAAATTTTTTAAAATGTTAAAAAAAAAAGAACTTTACAAGCCAGGTTCCTCTGAAGGTTTCTGATAGTTTTCTAAGGATTAAGGTGTTGGGTTTGGGGGGTTTTTTTGGTTGTTTGCTTGGCAGCAATAATTTGTCAATTCTTGACATTAGCTTTCATTTTTCACTGCATTTTTTTTTTTTGGTATTTCAGTGTGACTAAACCAGTTTCACTGTGGGAATGAATGATCCTGGAAATGTTTGACTTACACCCACAGCAATTATCTCTAAAAATCATTGAAGTGCACTCTTTAAAAGTCACAACACTTCTGCACATTTCCTTAGATTTCTTAAAAACGACAGAATTAAAAACACAATGAAACAGGACAGAGTGCAAATGTAAATTCATTACTTTCCAAATAATCTATTCTTCATAATGCTCATTCCAAATACTCTGAATTATTAAAGTATGTTAGATACTTTTATATTTGTCATATCTATCCCTATAAGTTATAAGGGGTCTCTGGTTGTTTTTTTGGTTTTTGTATTATCTTGTTCTGTTTTTTTGATTAAGAATTGTTTCTGGAATACTATTGCGCCATAAGAAATGATGAACAAGAAGACTTCAGGGAGGCCTGGAAGGACTTATATGATCTGATGCTGAGCGAAAGGAGCAGAAC
>JAQQSK010012978.1:0-11656 GCA_028658325.1 Potorous gilbertii | reverse complement strand
GAGTAAACTTCATGTTTTTTTTTCTCAGCTCTCCTCTTTTTCCCTCTACTAAGAAGTCTCCTGCTTGCCTCTTCTATGAGAGATAATTTATCCCATTCCATTTCACTCTCTCTCCTCCCACTACATTTCTCTCTCACCGTTTACCTTGATTTCTTTTAAGACATGATCTCATCTTATTCAGTTCACTCAGTACTCGCTGTACCTGTGTGGGCTCACATGTGCGTATGTGTGTGTGTGCGTCCACGCCTGTACACGTGTGTGTGTGTACGTGTGTGTGTGTATGTATGACTGTGTAATACCAACAACTACCCAGATATTGAAAAATTTCAGGAGTTACAAATATTGTCTTTCCATATAGGAATGTAAGCACTTAAACTTTGGTAAGTCCCTTGTGTCTTCTCCTTGGTATTTACTTTTTCATGCTTCTCATTCCTGTGTTTGAAAGTAAATTTTCTTTTCAGCTCAGGCCTTTTCATCAAGAATGCCAAAATGTTCCTAGGACGTTCTCTTTTTGGACCTCTTTCAGGCGGTGATTGGTGGATTCCTTGAATACTTATTTGGCCCTCTGATTCTAGAATATCAGGGCAGTTTTCCTTCATAATTTCATGAAGGATGACGTCTAGGTTCTTTTTTTGGATCATGGCTTTCAGATAGTCCCATAATTTTTAAATTGTCTCTCCTGGATCTATTTTCCAGGTCAGTTGTTTTTCCAATGAGATATTTCACATTCTCTTCCGTTTTTCCATTCTTTTGGTGGAGAAAAATTGGGAAGAGAAACGAGAGAGATGCAAGAAAAGCATGAAAAACGGGTCAATACCTTAATTAAGGAGACGAAAAAAATGCTGAAGAAAATAGAACCTTGAAGATAGATTAGCTCATTTGGCAAAAGAGGTTCAAAAAGCCAATGAGGAGAAGAATGCTTTCAAAAGCAGAATTAGCCAAGTGGAAAAAGAGGTGCAAAAGCTCACTGAAGAAAATAGGCTCTCTCAAAATTAGAATGGAACAGATGAAGGCTAACGACTTTCTGAGAAACCAAGAAATCACAAAACAAAACCAAAAGAATAGAAAAATGGAAGACAATGTGAAATATCTCATGGGAAAAACAACTGACCTGGAAAATAGATCCAGGAGAGACAATTTAAAAATTATGGGATTACCGGAAAGCTGCGATCAAAAAAAAGAGCGTAGGCATCATCTTTCATGAAATTATAAAGTATAACTGCCCCGAAATTCTAGAATCAGAGGGCAAAATAAGTTTTCAAGGAACCCATAAATCACTGCCTGAAAGAGATCTAAAAAGAGAAACTCCTAGGAACATGTGGCCAAATTCCAGAGTTCCCAGGTCAAGGAAAAATATTGCAATCAGCTAGAAAGGAACAATTTCAGTATTGTGGAAATACATTCAGGATAACACAGGATGTATCAGCTTCTACATTAAGGGATCAAAGGGCATTGAATAGGATATTCCAGAAGGCAAAGGAACTAGGTATAAAACCAGGAATCACCTACCCAGCAAAACTGAGTATAAAACTTCAGGGGCAAATATGGTGTTTCAATGAATTTGAGGACTTTTAGGCATTCTTGTTGGAAAGAGAAGAGGTGAAAAGAAAATTTGACTTTCAAACACAAGAATCAGAAGAAGCATGAAAAATTAAATTGAAAAGAGAAGTCATAACGGACTTAACAAAGTTGAACTATTTACATTCCTATATGGAAAGACAATAATTGTAACTCCTGAAACTTTTCAGTATCTGGGCAGCTGGTGGGATTACACACACACACATAGACACACACACACACACATACACACATGCAGTCACACCCAGAGACAGATAGGACAGAGTGATTTGAAGAGGATGGGATCATATTTAAAAAAAAAAATCAAGGTAAACGGTGAGAGAGAAATGTAGTGGGAGGAGGAGGGTGAAATGGAACGGGGTAAATTATCTCTCATAGAAGAGTCAAGCAGTAGACTTTTTAGTGAAGGGAAAAAGAGGAGAGCTGAGAAAAAGAAAAAAAAACATGAAGTTTACTTTCATCATATTCTAGTAAAGGAAGGAATAAACTGCACACTCATTTTGGTATGAAAACCTGTCTTACAATACAGGAACGTAGGGAAGAAGGAGATAATCACGGTAGGGGGGACGATGGAAGGTAGGGCAATGGGAAGAAGTAGAAATTTGAAGTCAACACTCGGGGAGGGACAGGATCAAAAGAGAGAATAGAAACAATATGGGGCAGGATAGAATGGAGGGAAATATAGTTAGCCTTGCACAACACAACTATTATGGAAGTCATTTGCAAAACTATACAGATATGGTCTATATTGAATTACCTGCCTTCCCAAATTGAATGGTTGGGGAGGGAGGGATGAGGAGAAGTTGAAACTCAAAGTTTTAGGAACAACTGTTGAGTATTGTTCTTGCTACTAGGAAATAGGAAATACAGGTGTTGGGGTATAGAATGTTATCTGGCCCTACAGGACAAAAGAGTAGATGGGTACAAGAGAAGGGAGGGATGATAGAAGAGAGGGCAGATTGGTGATAGGGGAAATTAGAATGCTGGGTGTATTGGGGAGGGGTGAGGGGACAAATGGGGAGAAAATTTGGAACCCAAAATTTTGTGAATATGAATGTAGAAAGTTAAATAAATAAATTTATATTTAAAAAATCAGATCCACTTAAAAAGGAAAAGAAGTCCAGAAAGTCAATGATGAGGGTATTTTAAAAAGTATAAGAGAAAAGACGGATAATGAAGTTCACTCACTAAAGAACATAGTTCTTTAAAAACAGAATGGAGTAGAGAGAAGCTGATGTTTTTAACGGCAACCAAGAAATTATAAAGCAAAACCAAAAGAATGAAAAAATAGAAGACATTGTGTATTTTATTGGAAAACAACTCACCTTGAAAATAGATCCAGGAGAGAAAAATTAAAAATTATTTGTCTATTTGAAAACCATGGTAAAGAAGCCTAGACATCTTCTGCCAAAAATTTACCAAGAAAAACTGCCCTTGATTTTAGGACCAAAGAGTAAACTAGAAACGAAAAGAATTCTCCAATCACCTCCTGAGAAAGATCCCTAAAAGTAAACTCCTAGGAATATTGCAGGTAAATTCCAGAGAACCCAGGTGAAGGAAAAAATATTACAAGCAGCCAGAAAGAAATAATTCAAATTTTATAGCACATAAAGTATAACGTAGACTTCAGCAGATTTTACACTAAGGAACTGAAGGAACCAAGAATCATCTATCCTCCCCCCGAAAAAAACAAAAACAAATCAAAAACGAGTGCAATATTTCAGGGAAAAAACGGAGTTTCAATGAAATAGTGGACTTCCAAGAATTCTTGCTAAAAAGAACAGAACTGAATAGCCAATTTGATATTCAAATACAAGAATGAGGAGAAATATGAAAAGGTACACAAGAAAGAGAAGCCTTGAGAAACTCTCTAAAGTGGAAGTGTTTACATTCCTACATGGAAGTATCCTATTTGTACCTCATGATATCTTTTCAATGTTAGGGCGGTTAGACGGAATATATATGTGTATGGGTGTATATATATATGTATATGTGTGTAGTTATATGTATAAATGCCTACATATATACATATACAGAGGTATACACACTCATATGCAGATAGAAACACATGTCCATATATGTATTTTTACCTACATACAAACACACATATGTTGTATGATGTTGGTGTGTGGGTATGCATATTGCACATATATAGGTATGTTTATGTGCATGAACGTATGTGTGTATGAATACTTATGTACACATGTGTATTATAAATATACATGTCTGTATGTGTGTGTGTGTGTGTGTGTGTGTGTGTGTAGGGAGAGGGTATAGGGTGAGATGAGAATGAACGCAGAATATTTGAAAAAATATAATTTACTGTTGAAAGGAATGTACTAGGTGCAAGAGAAAAAAGAAATAAAGTGGAGCAAATCATCTCACATAAAAAAGGAAAGAAAGTGATTTTAAAACGGAGGTGAAGAGGTAATAGATGAGAGAAAATAAGTGAGCTTTATTCTCATGGAATTTGGCTTAAGGAGGAATAATGGATATGAAAATCCATTTTACCCTTCAGGAGAGCAAGGAGGAAGGGGACAGGAGAAGAATGATAACAGAAGGGATAGAAAATTGAGTAAAGAGATAATCAGAAGCAAACACTATTGTGGTAGGCAGTTGAAGGGGGAAAATACAATAAATTGGTGGCAGGATATGACAGGGGGAACAATGATTAGTCTTTTACCACATAACTGCCATGGAAGTGCTTTGCATTTTTTCACATGTATGACCTTTATTGGATTGCTTGATTTATCAATGATTATGGTGGGGGTTTAGGGAGAGACTATGGAACTCAAAGCTTTAAAAATGAATGATAAAATTTATTTTAGCATGCAACTTGAAGTTAGGATAGAGAGGAAATGCAGTCTAGAAGGCTATTTTTCCCTACAGAAAAATAGAGAGGAAGGGGTAGGGAAGAAGAATGGGTAATAGAAGGTAGGAAAGACTACAGCAAGTGATTGATGCAGAGAATGTTGCCCTAGGATGAGGGGTGGGGAGAGATTGAGAAAAAATTGTTAACTCAAATTCTTGTGGAAGTGAATGTGGATAACAGAAAAAATAAATAATTATGTATCCAAAAAGAAAATGAATGCACAACTGGCCAAATGGAAAATGGAGTTCAAAAGACTACTGAAGACAATAATTCCTTAAATACAAGGACTGTGCTGATAGAATAAAATGACAGTGAAAAATCAAGAAATTACAAAATAAAAACAGACTAAAAAACTCTTCAGGAGGTAATTTTTAAATTCTTACCATTTTTGTTTTACCCTGTGGTTCTAGACTACCAGGGCAGTTTTCCTTAATAATTTCTTGGAAGGTACTGTCCAGGCTCTTTTATGGACCGTGGTTTTAAGGTAAACAAATAATTTTTAAATTTTCGCTCTCCAGGATCTATTTTCCAGGTCAGTTTTTCTTAACTGATGAGACATTTCACATTGCCTTCTATTTTTTAAACCTTTTGTTTCTATTTCTTAATTTCTTCATTTCTTATGAAGTGATTAGATTCCATCAGACCCATTCTAATTGTTAAGGAATTATTTTCTGTAATGAGCTTTTGCACCTCCTTTTGCAATCAGCCCAGTCTGCTTTCTAAGACATTCCCCTACAGATTGCTTTCTTGCTCTTCTTGTGCCATTTACATTAGTATATTTTTAGCAGGTTATTTTCTTCAGTACTTTGGGGTAGTCAACTTTAGTAGTGTGGAGATAAGATTTTCATCATTTTTTTCCACTAAATTTATTTCTTTTCCAAAATTTTTCTCCATTGCTTTACTTGGTTTTCACAATCCTTTTGGAGCTGCTCCACGGACTGTGACAAATTCGTATTTCTCTTAAGGCATTTGATGTAGGAGCTTTGACATTGCTCTCCTCCACTGGTTGTATGCACCTATAGTACCTGCCACCAAAGTAAGAATGTATGGCGTGAGTTCCTCAGTTATGCTTGCTCCTCCCAAGCCAAACACCTTACTTTCTAACTCTTTGCCAAGGGAAAATTCTGTTTCCAGTAGGGGTCGAGGTGGGGAGGGGGGAGTGAAAGTACTCTCCCGGCTTCAAGTATTTTGTATCAGTAATTGCATTTCTTAACATCTGTGGGCCCAGAGCTACAAAACCTGTGTATGGGACTGCTGCTCCTGCTAGGGTCACTTATGTTGCTGTCACCATTAGCCCTCTAGGGTTAAGCTGGGCCACGATCTGGCCAGACAGCCTTCTCCTCTTTCATCGATGTCTTACAGAGATGTCCCACTGATATTTTTGTCGTTTGTCGGTTGAGAAGTCCAGAATATGCCACAGTTGCCAATAATTCAGACTCCTGAGTCCTGCTGCAGCTGGCCTGCACTGTTGTGCTCCAGGCAACATTTTGGTTTTTTT
Source organism: Potorous gilbertii (assembly GCA_028658325.1). NCBI lineage: Eukaryota > Metazoa > Chordata > Mammalia > Diprotodontia > Potoroidae > Potorous > Potorous gilbertii. The sequence goes on along the minus strand of JAQQSK010012978.1, from coordinate 5,708 downwards.
AATTCTATAATTTGTTTTGATTCATATTTTACAGGTATGTGGAGTTTTTTGGAGGAGAGTGCAGGAAAGTCCCTGATTTTCATCGACAATTTTGGCTCCACTCACTTACATTTATATTTTCCCTGTATTAGGGGAGTTGGAGAGAGAGAGAGAGAGAGAGAGAGAGAGAGAGAGAGACAGAGACAGAGACAGAGAGAAAAGGAGGGAGGGAGAGAGAGAGAGAGCACATACCGGGAGAATTGAAGATTAAGAGATGTTATCTAAAAAGCTCATATTGCTGGATAGGAGAGGAATATAATGGAACATAATGGGAGGAGGAAGGAAGAATTATGAGGGGTAAATTATTTCTCATATAAAAGAGGCAAGATAAAACGTTTTCAATGGAATAAAAGATAGGTTAAGTTAGAGGGAAAGAGGGATTCTTATTTTCATCAGACTGATCTTAAGGAGGGAATAATATACACAATCAATTTTGTTTGAAAACCGTACATTACAATTAAGGAGGAGGGATGGGCATAAACTGGGGTTGGGAGAGATGATAGAAGGGATGGCAAAAAAGGCATAAGTGAAAATTACAATGAAGGTCTTTTTAGGAGAAACTGGGTTAAAAGAGAGGATAGAATAAATTGGGGCAAGATAGTAAGGAGAAACACTATAGAAGTCTTTCACAGCATGACTGTTATGGCCCTGTGAGGCATGACAACACATGTATAACCTATTTCAAATTCCTTGCCTTCTCAATAGGGAGGAAGGGAAATAATTTGTAACTCAGTGTTAAAAATAAATATTAAACACTGAGTTTACCTACAACAATTCAATAAGCCATGCAGGTAATGGAGCAAAGAAATATGTCTTGCCCTACAAGAAAATGAAGGAAAGGGGATAAGAAAAGGGAGGACTATTATAAAAGGGAGAGCAGACTGGGGAAAAGAGTAATGAGAATTCATGCTGTGTTACAGTGGGTGGGATTGAAAGATGGGGTAAAAACTGGGAACTCAGTCTGGTGGAATTAAATATTGAGTGTTAATACTTAATCAATTAAACAATAATTTATTTGTTTGATCATTTCATTGCATCATTATTTATAAATAATTCATAATTATGTATACATATATGCATACAATGGTACGATATTTATTTGTTTAAATTTAAAATTCAGAGACATATAAAGAAAGAATCTACCTTCATGCAGAAAAAGAACTAACATAAGTATTTTTAAAGTAAATTTAAAGATATACATAACAATTTGTGTCTAATAGTAACCATCTCTAAAGGTGAGCTCGGGGGAGAGAACTCATGCCAAGAACCCTGGGAATTCAAGTATATCAGTTAATCGATTTCTTGAATTGCAATTTTGTGATGTAAATAAATGAAAAGACCTTTCTTGGCAGATACGATTTGTAGTCAGATACTCATTGCTGGACTTTTTATTTATTTAATCTTCTTCGTTTTCCAAAACTTCTTTTTAAGGATAAAGCGAAATAGTTATGCCGTGGGAGAAAGAAAATCAGACTTTTGCTATGGATTTCATCCTATTAGGATTATTTCACGCAAATCTGTGGGGACGGCTGTTCTTAATACTTATTCTCATCGTTTTTATGTGGGCTATTGTGGGGAACACAGGCTTGATTCTCCTTATTCGCCTCAACAGCCAGCTCCATACTCCCATGTACTTCCTTCTCAGCCATCTCTCCTTCATTGATATCTTGATCATCTCCAACGTTGTTCCCAAGATGGCCAGTGACTTCATATTTGGCCAACTCTCCATCACATTTGCAGGTTGTGGGTTCCAGCTATTCCTCTACGTCACCTTTGCAGGTGTTGAATGCTTTCTTTTTATAGCCATGTCTTATGATCGCTATGTAGCCATCTGCCACCCACTCCATTATCCCATCCTCATGAACCATCGGATGAGTGCTGGTATGGATGCTGGTTGCTGGCTTGCCGCAACTGTCAATTCTACAGTTCATACCGCTTATGTGCTGCACCTACCCTATTGTGGTACAAGGGACATTGACCACTTTTTCTGTGAAATCCCAGCCATGTTGAAAATCGCCTGTGCTGATACATCACAGTATGATGGGTTAGCCTATGTAACTGCTGTATTCTTCTTTGTTATGCCCCTTACCATTATTCTTGCGTCTTATGTTCAGATTTTCCGTACTGTGCTTCACATGAAATCTGCTGAAGCCCAGAAAAAAGCTTTCTCCACTTGTTCATCTCACCTGACTGTGCTTGCCATGTACTACGGACCATTCATCTTTGCATACATGAGGCCCATGTCCTATCACACTACAAGTCAGGACAAGGTCTTAGCCATCTTATATACCATGGTCACTCCCATGCTCAATCCCATCATCTACAGTCTCAGAAACAAAGATGTCTTATGTGCCTTGAAGAAGGTTTTAGGAAAGACCCTGATTCACAGAAATTAAGATTTATTTAAAATTAGAATCAATGCCCATGGTTGTTGTCCTTTCTTGAAGAGAACCAAGATGACATGACTATCCTGGAGTCAACTTATGGTGTTTCTCACTCTCAGTAATCAGACCAAAATAAGTTCACAATGCTCTAGCACAGGACAGGTTCAAGCAGTTCTTATGAACTTTGGGGGGGTAAATTTTTACATTTGTGCATATCATTGGCTTTTGATCTATTTCAATTCTTTTTTGTTCATAGAACACATTACCTCCTGTGACGTGGGCATGTCACTATAAAGGGTCCTGTGCTAATGTCTCCCAATTCACACAATCACTTGCAGAGGTCTTAAGAGACACCTTGAGAGTTTTTTTGTATCAGTTCTTCTGCCAATCTGAGCACTTATACTTTCTAAGTGTTCCATTTTTGGTAAGTTGATTCACATTGTGTGATGGGCTAGTGTGTACAAAATATACAGTGATTGACTGAGCCCCTCACCTAGAAAATTCATTTGTTGCACAAAATGCCCTATGACACAGGTGTATTACCCTCATTTTAAGATTGAGGAAACCAGGGCAAAGAATATTTAATGTCCTTGCCCAGGGCCACGCAGCTAGGAAGTGTCACAAGCGGGATTCCAATTACAATCTTTCTAACTTCAAGTGTAACACAGTAACTACTTTCCAAAATGAAGAGGAAGGTATTATGCAATGATGTACTCGTGTTTTCTTCTCTTGTAGTAGAGTCACTGTCCCCAGTCATAGAAGTGCTCACCATGTGGGACACAGAGCTCGGGAATGATGTTCAGAATGTGTGTCTTTTGAAGAATAAAGTTGGGGATTGCGCGTCCAATAGGTCACTCCCTGCAACCTGGGTCATCTCCAGGTTTCCTGATCGGCCTCTCGCAACTGGAACCAGATAGCTCTGGAGGAAAAAATAAGCCTGTTGGAATTTTACTGCTCTCTGTTACTTAAAACCACCACACATATCTTTCCCAGCATCATACACCTAATTTTATGGTCATCATCGAGAATGAAGGAAAAATTTTACCGTATAGATCATCTGTTTTTTTTTACTGAGGTCTTGCTGTAAGATGTTGATCTAACCTTAACTCCTTCCTGACTGAATGCCAGTTTTCTGGGTAATCCTTATTCAAAAGGAAATTCTTTGTTGGTTAACATGTTTTTCAAGTTTATTTTTACTTTCATCTCAAAGGAACTATAAGAGAAAGCAGGGAATTTTGGTCAAACTGCAGTCATGCTCTTTTACCCAGATCACAGACATTTGTTTAGATTATTTGAATGGAAAGCTTTTTTGAGTCAGCATAACTGAAATCCTAGGGAGGAAGAAATAAGAAGGTGCTATTTCAAATATGGAATATATTTCAAGATCTGAAAGAAAATGTCACCTCACAACAGGAATATCATAATAACTAATACTAAAATTATATTATGCTTTGACTTTTAACGGTCAAAATGAATTTATAATTAATCAGATATGGTTCAATTTCTTGGTGTCGCTTAAAGTTGGAAATATATGCAGGTATTTGTGCACCTGTATGTATCATATACTTAGCAGGTACTCAGTTATTTACTGCACATATGGTCCTGAGCAAGTCGCATAATTGTTTTATGCTTCAGAGCAGGTATCTTTTAAAAAAGAATAATAATAGCACCTACGTCCCACGGTTGTTGTTTTTTGGGTAAAATGAAATTATTAGTGAACTGCTCTTTTAAAATCTGAAAGAACTCTATAAATGTTATGTAGAGTTATGTAATATAAAAATTGATTTTAGAAATTAATATAACGTATAAATAAATTATATAAACACACATATCGTATATATATATATATATATATACGTATATGTGTGTGCATATATTTTTGAATGTCGAAATGAAATGGGTATCTATATTAATGAAATTATATTATGGAGCTGGTAGAGAAATGGAGGTTGCAAAAGGGAAAATTTTGTATCCTCAAAGAAGACACTCTTACTAAGAAGAAGGAAAGTTACAATTTTTAAAGTCATTGTCATTGACTCTAGGTACATTATGATCTCAAAATGACAGAAAACTGGGAGAAGCAGAAAAGTCAGCAAAGATAGCCGGAGGGACTGCAGCATTGCTAGGCTCCTAAGGGATTGGAAGACTATGAAAGCATGTTTCAGACCTAAAATGGCCCAAGCCATGCTGCAGCCTCTTCCCATTGTTAGCTATAGAGTGTGAATATTCAAACCTCAGAAATCAACAGAAGTTGCACATCAAAGCTCAGAGTATTTTTTTGTTTCATCGTTTGTTTAGACCTAAGAAAGTGATGGAGAACATGTTAGTGCACAGTAAATTTGTGCCACATCCTGTTTTCAGAGAGCTAGTCATTAAACATTTATAAATACGTGGAGGAAAATTTACAAAACATGACGTGAAGAGAAGATAATAAGCAATTATGCATTGTGTTGTTGCCATAGAATTCAATTCCCTCTGTAGAGATAAACAAAATGACTCTTGGCATGCTGAATGAATACGCCTCCAACACAAAGTGCTAGTTACAGAGGATTCACCACGTTCCAAGTCCTCTTTAGGCATATGTGTGTGTGTGTGTGTGTGTGTGTGTGTGTGTGTGTGTCTATATACACATATATATACACACAGAGATATGTATATGAGTTCATATGTATGAATGTGTGTATGTATGTATGTACGTATTTTATTCTAAATGAAGATCTCAAAAGGGAAGAAGCAATCACAAAGAACTAGTATGGCTCCATCAAGAACTGGTTAGGCAGCATTATTTTGCTGTCTTTGTTTACAGATTTACAAAACTGATAGATCATATGAATACTCTGAATATAATTTGCTACCACAAATGGGCATTTTGTCAATACCTCCTACGGGCACCTCCCCTTTCTTCCACTAGATCATTTCATTACTTATTATGATCACTAGTTTTAACGTGACTAATGAATATATATTTACTAATAAATCAGATGGAATATGAAATTTAAATTTCATATTAAAAGTATGTCTCATTAGTCAGATTTAAATTTAATAGATTGAAACATCCTTCATTAATCAATGAACCCTGAGCTTGCCACCCAGCTCATTAAAGTTTTAAAAAGAGAAACCTGTATTTTTCGTCATATCTAGCTCACATTCCTTCTACCTTTTCTTTGTTCATTTGTGAATGAGTGTGTATATATGCGTGTGCTGGGAAAAATCAGGTCTCTGGTGGTTATTCCAGGAAAATTGTTCAAAGTGACATTGTTTAAAGAATATATAACTTGTTAGTTA
>JAQQSK010012977.1:0-11657 GCA_028658325.1 Potorous gilbertii | reverse complement strand
CCTATTGAGCATATTTTCACTATAGTGATGTTATATAGTCACACTGACATAAGTGGAAGAAATCATATAACAAATCAAAACATAATACACTAAAACCCACACACACACAAACATGATCTGCTACATTCTGCGAATGACTTCCCTATTTCTTTCTCTGAGGATGGAAGGTATTTTGCCTTAGAAAATCGACATTGGGATTTTTTTTTGTAAGGAAAAGAGGCATTATCTCATCCAAGCTGCATGTCCCAGTCCTCTTACAGTGGGCATGTTAGCTGTGAAGACTGGAGGTGGCACAGGAGATTGCCCACCTTGGGGCACAGTTGGAGAAGAGCAAGTGGCATCCAAAACCTTGGTGGATGATAGGGAAGGAACAGTATGAGTTGATGGCAATTGTGAAGGTGGACAATTGGTGTTATGTGTTGGTAGGGAGTTGGTGGTAGACATTTTGGACATAGGATGCTAGGGAGCGTACAGTAAAATTCACTACTAATCAGATGTTATTAATTTAGTCATATATATTTCCAAATTTCCTTACATAGGAAAGTATCCTATCACACATGGCAGGAATACAGATGAAGAAACTGAGATGAACTTACTTTCTTAACATAACCTGATTTTAAGGGGAGTTCTTCTACTTGTGAATCTCTCTGATTTATAAACTTCCTTTTTGTGACAAAAAAAATTCTAAATTTTGAAAAGACCTTAAATATTATCAAAAAAACAGATAAATCATTTTCATAAAACAAAGAAACATTGTTCTTTATTTGTAATCTCCTCAATTGTAACGCAGCAATATTTTAAAGGTATAGCATAGCAAAGGTGCAAGGTTCACCACTGATTGGAAAAAAAAAATTATAAACAAAAATTTCCTAAATCGCAATTGTTGCAGAATACAAATTTATTTTTTATTTAATTAATTTATCTGTTTTCAATTTTCAACAATCACTTCCCTGAGTGTTAATTTCTCCCTTCCCTTTCCCGTCCGTGCTATCTTGTATGGGTTCTGCATATACATTCTTATCAAACACATTTTCACTTTATTCACGCTACATACAAGAATTAAAAATGAATGGAAGAAAACATGAGAAAACCAAAATAAAACAAAACACAAGAGAAAATAGTCTGCTTCATTCTGCATTCTGATTCCATAGTTTATTCTCTGGATGTGGATGGCATTTTGCCTCAAGATTCCTTTGGAAATATTTAGGTTCTTGCATTGTTGTGAAGGGCTTAGTCTATCAGAAACAGTCCTCCAACGCTATGGCTGTTACTGCCTGCAATGTACTCCTGGTTCCAATTTTTGTGATCTCTTTGGGATACAGGCTTTGAATCGATATTGTTGGGTCAAAGTCAATACACATTTTTTTAGTCCTTTAGGCAGAGTACAAATTTATACAAATACTCACAATGCATCTGGATGTTGCTCTGAAGCATCTTTTTCTTGCTGCCGTTTCCTCCAAAGCTTGGCCATGGCCAACAACTTGAGTTTGGGTTGGTTTGCTGCATCTTTTGGAAACATGTAATGGTGGCACTCTTCCCAGCCAGCATCACACCTATCTTCTGCCTGGATTTTCCTTCTCTTCTTCACTTTCTCTGGCATGAGCTTGTCCACTCTCTCCTTTTGCGGTTCTGATCCAAATTCATCTTCAAAGTTTCTCCAGGATTCTAACAACATAAGTCTTTCTTCTCTTCAGTGTTTCTCATCATTTTGTTGGTTTCAAAATCCAGGTAGGATTTCCAAAGTACCTCTGGCACGTCTAAGCGTGGCTAGCCAAGAGCTAACTCATAGATCGCCCGGGCTCTCTCCACATCTCCGAGAATTGTCCCTAACTCGGCAAATTTGATCCATGTGGTGCAATTTTCTGGTGCAAACTCCAGGAACTTTAAAGTTTTGGCGGTAAAATATGAACACGCTATGTTGCTACTGCGAGGGAAGGAGGGCCCCCCCCATACCCTCCCCATTCCGCTGTGTGATCGTGTGTGTGTGTGTGTGTGTGTGTGTGTGTGTGTGTGTGTGTCTGCACCCCAGCCCCTCCCCTGCCCAGAGCTTCAGGACCCAGCCATAGACCTCCGAGGCGCCTCTTCCTCCTCTCCAGTCCAGGGTCGAGTGAGGGGGAAGGGATGGAGGGGGGTCTCCCAGCCAGCTCCCGCCCCCTAGCCCGGCCCCATCCCCTTCCCGGCTGCTTCTACCAGAAGTCCCGGCGGTGGTAGGAGTCAGGGTCGCAGTACTTTGTGACAACCACTCTATTGGCGAACTTGCGGCCAGTCAGGCCCTGCATGGCCTTCTGACAGTCGAACACCGACGTGAACTCCACGAAGATCTTGCCACAGCCTGGGACCTCCACGCCGTCCAAGGGGCGGGGGATCTCGATGGACTTGACCACCCCGTACTTGCTGCACTCATCCCAGACATCCTCCACGATCTCCTCGTACTCCTCGTCCTTCAGGAGCTCCTCGGGAAGCACCATGTTCATGAGGCACAGCACCTCTGTGGGCTGGCCACTCATGTGCACCTGCCAGCTCATCAGCCCAGGGACCTGGAGCGTCACTGGCGTCTGGTTTATCGTGCTCAGCGTTGCGTTCTTGGCTCCCACACTAGCCTTCTGTACCAGTAGCTTCTTATCCCCCACTTGCATCCCATGCAGCCCCGTGATGGCCTGCTCAGTGACATTGATATCCACATACTCGCAGAAGGCGTAGCCCTTGGAGAAGCCCGTGGCACTGTCTTTGACCAGGTTAAAGGCTTTGAGCTGCCCAAATGAAGTCAGCATTTCCTTTACCTGATCTTCATTCAGGTAGCTGGGGAGTCCCCCAATGAACAACTTGTGAGCAGAATCTGGGACCACGGTGGATACCACACCTGGCACGTAGACAGAAGGGTTTTCCAACATGCCAGGCAGTGGTTGGTAGTCATGGGGTCTTCGGATCTTAAGCGATTGGCCCTGGAAGATGATGCCATCAAAGGCCATGGCCTGAGTCGTCTCATCCACTGATCGGAACTCTAGGAAGGCAAAGTTCTTCTCCTGGTTAATCTGCAAAGCCAATACGGGGTTGCCAGGGGCCTGGGTAAACCCCTCTAAGAGCATCTGGGAGTTGAAGAAATCCATCATGGCTTCCTCTGTGATGCCAAAAGGGATGTTGCCAATATAGAGTCGACGGGCCTGCCGGGTCATCTGACTCCCAACCACGGACACAGGGATGGGAGTCACTGCGAGGCCCTCACGGGTCATGGTTGGAAGTAGGGCAGTGACTGGAATCTGACCCGCAGCTTGCATTGCTTTGTATTGCATGGGGGTGATGTGCTCAAAGCCAGGGGGAGGGACATCCCAGTATTTACGAATCTTCTTTTTCTTCTCATGAGGAGGGGAAAGAATTACTCCACCGTGTTGCTCTTTAGCAGCTCTGGGAGAAGGTTTGCTGCGCCGCTTCCGATCGTGAGAAGCGCTTCGCTGGTCGTGGTTGCGAGGATCTTGCCTGCGCCTCCGCCGCTTGCGGGCTCGGCTGTGACTCCCGCTCCGGCTCCGGCTGCGCTTATGACGACGGTTCTTCTTGTCTCCTTGCTTACTCTTGTTGAGCTGCCGCTCAAACTTGTCAAAGTCCGACATGCTGAGGGGCAGCCTACCGCAGCCCGCACTCGCGACTTCTCCCCAGTCTGGTCCCCCTCACCTGGCCCGACCTGGCCTGCCTCGCCTGCCCTCGGTGCCACCTCGCCCCTATACACTAATATTGATAATAAAATGACATAGCATGAAGGCTAGTTATCCTCAGTGAAACAGGACAAATCCTGAATGAGTTCCATCAGCCAAAGCCATGACATAAGAGAGATGCAGGAAAAGTTGTTCTTTTATATTGCCTGTGGGAGAGGTGCGAACCCTACGAAAGGTTCACACCTTTCAGATGGTTGCAATGGCTTCTTCTTCCATGAGATCAGTTGGAGTGTCCCTAGGATATTATAACTGATTTCCATCTCTATTTCTCTTTTCATTATCAACAATTCTATTAGATTAGGTTGTGATTGTAGAGCAAATCACTGTTTTCTCTTCTGCCTGGGGCTGATCTCAAGGCCTTGCATGCCCCAGAAGGAGGCTCTTTCCTGGGGCCAGTTGACCTCCTGCTTCTAAACAGAGTGAAAAGAAATTAGTCCTTTTCTGCCTTTTTTTCCAACCCCTACCCGCTTCCACGTTTCAACAGCCATAAAAGCTTACAAATGTAATTGCTTACCTAGCATGTCCCAAACCTAGAAGAGAATTGAGCCAGTTTATATGAACTTTTTTTTTTTAATGTTGGGGTTATTTAAATTTCTGTGGAAGGTTTTCCTCTTCTCATGTGAGGCAAATTTTCTTTTTACTGCTGTCATGGCCTTGAATTCAGCTAACCATATTGGTTGGGTGTTTTTTGTGGAAATTGAAAAGGCATTCATCAGATCCAACCAGTTCACTCCACTCATTCTTTGTATATTTGGAATAATTAGTGTTGAACCGTCAAGAAATTTATTCTCACAAGTCATCAGTATAAAAGCCCTTCTGAAATTTCGCGATATGTACATCCCTGGTGCTTCCCTTCCCTAATCCTTTTGATAAGACTGAGACATACATTTAGCTATGTTTTTACCCAGAGACACGAGTCTTCAGTTCAATGGCAGATTCTTGAATCTTTCTTACAGATTCTAAAGATTTTAGAAAGCTACGATTTCTTGGCTTACTCAGATCTTTACTTTCCCAGTTGTACAAGTAATATACCTATATATTAGGTAAATAGGTAATTACGGTTTGCTAAGTGGCACAGTGAACAGAGCACTGGACCTGAAGTCAGGAAGACCTGAGATCAAATCCAGAAATCAGGCACTTGAAACTTGCTAACTGTGTGACCCTGGACAAATCACTTAAACATAATTGCCACTCCCACAATAATAACTCCCATAATTCCCCTCCCACACACATACACACACAAACAAAAACCCAGCACCTATAATTAGTCTACTCTACGTCTTGATCGGGCACAATTCAGGCAGTTCTCTAGATCAAATCCCTCTCTCATTCCCCTAGGAGTTCCAATATATTGAAGAGTTTGTGGGATAAAGCCCTCAGAAAGTAATTAAGGTATTCTTACTAGTGAAAAAAATCTTTAGGAGGTGTGTAGTAACTTACACTCCTACTGAGGCATGGGAGTGGGGTTCTAAGCTCTCTCAGTCCTAGTTAGCAGCTGGAAAAACACTTGACTGCTCAATTGCTTCTTGAGGTCTAGCAGGTCCTTTATAAAGACCAACTCAAACCATTTTTCTGAAATAAACCACACTTCATTTTTTCACTATTTATTCTTCGCTTTGCAGAATCAGGAGACAGTTAATATTCTGTTCTAAATCAAGAGAGTTGTATTTTCAAATTCTGAACATTTCTTCTACAAATAGTTTTTATAAAACTAACATACATAAGGCCACTATAGAGAAACCTAGATCAAAGTATACCTTAAGAAGAAAAATTTACTTTTGCACTTTTAGACACACTGCCTTGATGTCATATACTGGTTGAGCAACTGGAGGAATCAAAATACTGTCAGAGAGAGAAGAATTGTATCTTTCAGTTTGCATAAAAATCTCCTCCTATTAGATTTACAAGAAGATATAGATATAAGGACAAAAGAGTTCTTCTACAAAAAAGAAAAGGAACCCATGGAAGCCATGCTAGAGGACAGTTTAGGAAAATGCTGAGCCTACCAAGAAACCCTCAACAACATGTAAAATTTAGAGGCTCAATTTTTAAGTAGATTGTGTTTGCAACTTTAAGACTAAAATGAGGATGGTGGAAACCTGAGATTAGGACTTCATGTTCTGAAAAACAAACCTCCTCAACCAATACATTTCATTAATTTCAAAGTTCCTTCCTTAAATAGACTCCCCCTTTTTATGAACTAAGAAAGGGTTAACATTTTTGAAGATTCAAATTGCACATCAAATCCAAATTTTCATTCGAGGATTTAATCACATTTGAATTTACAGACTTTCGGTATTCAAGATCATTTCCCAAGTAAAGCTTGATTCTAAAGATTATGGAGAAAATTTACCCTCTAGCTGGTGCTTCTCTAAGTTAAAACAAAATTGCTTTCCACACAGCGTCAGTTAGTTGGCATTTCTTGAGTTTACCTTGTCAGTGGAAAGTGTAGCTATTTAACTTCTAAAACTAGTGGGAAAGGGAGATGAAAAGGAGCACCTGGAGAGAAGTTGGGGTTGAGGGAAAAGGAGAGCTGTCTTTCAAATCTGCAGCAGTTTCCCACCCAAATTCCTTTCTTAGGAACTGCACCAGAGCTATTTGTAGCAGGCAAGACAAGATGATTAGATGAGGGAGGAGGAGCTGAGGGAAGCAAAGGAACTGGAGAAGAAGGAGCTGCAGAAGAAGGCTGGAAATCGGCAAGGTAGATCTAAGAGGAAAAACGTCTAAAGAAGTGAGGAAGAAGGGAAGTAGGGTAAGGGAGCAGAGCAGGGATTAGACGAAAGATTGAGTTGATACCATCAGATGACTAGATTTTAGTAGCATGATCATTTTGGGCTTTTGTTTGTTATCAACTTAAATCTTCCAATTTCTTATAGGTAAAAGATCCCTATGGAAGTCGCAATGATTCCCCAGCTGAATTAAATGATGTTTTAGACACCACAGAATTTAACCTTTGGTTCTTGATTTTTTTTACCCATCTCTGGCACACTGGGGAGCTCTCCCTTGTCCCATTCTATTAGCAGTTTTTCCAAGGGAGTTCCTTTTGGCATATGTATTTTTTGCCATTTTTGGAAAGGTGCATGAGTATGTATATGTTATCTATGTACAAGTGTATTACAGCTATAATATTCAAAGAATACTTGTGAAGCAAATTATTCTGAGTCCTAGAAATACTCAAATCAACTCTAAAGTATGTACAAAGGAAGATGCTATCCACCTCCAGACAAAGAAGTGATAAAGAGAAGTAAGCATAGTATGATCAAAAATACTTTATTAAGTGTCACAGTGGAACAAAACTTAGGAATATTATACTGATATTCACAATATCATGAATTTAAATGTATGAAACATAATTCTTTTTTCCCAGAAATGATTTTATTTGGGTAGATAACTGATGAAGGCCATCTCCTTTGGAACCAAGATTTAATAATCAATACAATGTTGCATTCACACTTTTAAAATATACCTGTAAGTACAGGAATTTGTATATAGATGAAAACATACATTACTTTCTAAGGTCCAACTTCATCTCTCCCACCAAAAATAAAAAAAAGAAAAAATAAATAAATAAAAACAACAAGATAAGCAGAAAATTCAGCAAGGACAACCTGTCCACAGCAACTTTAACATTTAAGAAATGATGATACTAGTTAAAACAAGAAAGTCTAACAACAGCATCATGGATCGGTAGAGAGTATTACTGAAGCAAAATGGTGCTTTGACTTTAGATAATACCTGATAATTGAAAACTTATTTTTCAGCAAAAGTAAGCACTGATTTCAAAAGAAAACTTACTCTTTACAGATAACTTCAATGTTCGCTCATAGGAATTATTCCAATGCGGCAACAACTAACTTTAAATTCATCAAGTTTATGAAGTTAGATTATAATTGACTTTGCAAGAAGCCATACTGTAGGAGGCCCACTAGAGTTCAAGTTCAAAATTCTAAACCCTTTCTGTTCTGTAATGGACTCCAGCTGTGTAACATCATACAAGGTACCCTGGACTTCAACTATTTTGCCACTTAAATTAGATTTCAAAAGTAATTTTAAAAAGAATACATTTTTTAATTTTTTAAAAATGGAGTAATGGGGAAAAGAGACACGATATTATGTCATCCAAATGGCATGTCCCTACTCTCTGATAGGAGGCATGCCAGCTGTGAAAATGGGAGGTGGTACAGGGGATTGCCCACATGGGACTACAGTTGGTGCAGAGAAGGAACCCAAAGTCTTTTTGAATGATAGAAGAGGAACAGAATGAATCAGTGGCAATTGTGGAGGTGGAAAATTGGGGTTATGTGTTAGTGGGGGGTTGGTGGTAGACATTTTGGACATAGGGTGCTAGGAGCCTGGAGTAAAATTCACTACTAATCAGATGTTATTAATTTGGTCAGATGTATTTCCAAATTCCCTTGCATAGGAAAAGTATTCTGTCACAGATGGCTTGAATATAGAGGAAGAAACTGAGGTGGAACTTACTTTCTTAACAGAATCTAATTTTTAAAGGAGCTGATTCTAGCTAGGCTATTCTGACTTGTGATTAACTCTGATTTATAAACTTTCTTTCTGTGAAGTTCGAGAAGACCTTCAATATTATCTCCAAATCAGATAAATTATTGTTGTAAAACAAAGAAATGTTCTCCTTTCTTTGCAATCACCTCAATTCTAACTCAGCAACATTTTGAAGGCACAGCATAGCAAAGGTGCAAGGTTGACCAGATTGGGGAAAAAATATGCCCCAAAGTTTCTAAATCAAAATGATTGCAGAGCACAAATTTATTTTTTAATTTATTTGTTTTAAATTGTAAGCAATCACTTCCTTAAATCTTAAAATTACCTCCTTCCCTTCAAAAGATTGCATGCAATCTTAAATTGGGCCTGCACGTACTTTCTTATTAAACACATTTTTATATTAGTCATATTTCATACAAGAATTAAAATGAATGGGAGGAACCATGAGAAAAAAAACAAAACAAAACATAACACAAGAGAAAACAACGTGCTTCATTCTGATTTTATATCTTTTCCTCTGGATGTGGATGGCATTTTGCCTCAAGATTCCTTTGGGAATGTTTTAGGTCCTTTAATTGCTGTGAATTGTCTATCAGAAACAGTCCTCGAACACTGTGGCTGTAACTGTGTATAGTATTCTCCTGGTTCTGCTCATCTCATGTAAATCTTTCCAGGTTTTTCTGAAATCCTACTGTTCATCATTTCTTATAACCCAATGGTATTCTATTCCATTCATACACCACAACTTGTTCAGCCATGCCCAGTTGAAGGGCATGCCTTAGATTTCCAGTTCTTGTCCACCACAAAAAGAGCTGCCATAAATATTTTTGGTATATATGTGGGCCCTTTTCCCATTTTTGTGATCTCTTAGGGATACAATCCAAGGATCGATATTGCTTGGTCAAAGTCCATGCACATTTTTTTTAGCCCTTTGGACAGAGTACACATTTATAAAAATAACCACAATGCACCAACATAGGAGAAGTCAGGATTTGATCTCATCCGTGTCTTCCTCTGGGTGTTGCTCTAAAGCACCCTATTCTTTCTGTCGTTTCTTCCAAAGCTTGGCCATGGCCAGCAGTTTGAGATTGGGTTGGTTTGCTGCATCTTCTGGAAACATGTAATAGTAGCACTCCTCCCAGCCAACATCAGACCCATCTTCTGCCTGGATTTTTCTTCTCTTTTTCACTTTCTCTGGCATGAGTTTGTCCACTCTCTCCTTTTGAGGTTCTGTTCCAAATTCATCTTCAAAGTTTCTCCAGGATTCTAACAACATGAATCTTTCTTCCTTCTCTTCAATGTTTCTCATCATTTTGTTGGCTTCTTCGTAAATTCTTCTGCATCGAGTTATGTTTTCTTCCTTCCCTGCAGACAGCTCAAATTGGGCAAAACTGATCCATACCTTAACATGTGGTGTTCGTTGTAACAATCTCCGGTAGAGATTTCTTGTTTTCCCAAATTCTTCTTGCTCAGTTTCAAAATCCAGGTAGGATTTCCAAAGAACCTCTGGCGTGTCCACGTGTGGCTGGCCAATAGCTAACTCATAGATTGCCCGGGCTCTCTCGATATCTCCGAGAATTGTCTCTAACTCGGCAAATTTGATCCATGTGGTGCAATTTTCTGGCACAAACTCCAGGAACTTTTCATAAAGTTTCCGGCACCGGTCAAATTCTCGAAGCTGAAGCTCCAATTCAATGTAGCCTCGAAACAATTTGTTTTTGGGACACTTGCCAATAGAGGTTCCCAAAGCTCTTCTGGCAAAAGGGAGATTTTTCTGTCTTATTTCAAACTGAGCATACAGTAGCCAAATTTTAGCAAATGTAAACTTTTTGTGAGGAATCAGTTTCAGGCAAGCTTGATAAACCTGTCTGGTCCTGTCTGGATCCTTGGCCTCCAACTCTTCATAAAGTGCATAGTTGATCCAGAGGTATATGTACCGCTTCCAGTGTCTCTTCTCTTGGATCGGAGGCACGTTGGCGATGGCTCTTTCATACACCTCTCGCACAGTGTCTGGTTCCTGGTCATCCTGTTCCACCAATCGCAAATAATCAAACCAGGCATCGTAATTGTGGGGATTGGCCTTCACCTCCTCTTCATACTGGAATCTCCGTTTCTTCGCAATGATGTCTTCAACACCTCTCTTATCTCCAAACTTCTTTTCAAAGACTGTGTAATTTTTAAAGAGCTCTTGGGCGACATGCTTGGAAATCCTGTCCAGGGCATATTTGTAGATCGCTTGTGCCCGTTCAAATTCTTTCTGACTCTCTTCAAACTTTGCAAAAGCCACATAGAGATGTTCATCCATGTGCTCCTCTCCAAAGAAGTCCACAGCTCTTTCATATACTTTCCTTGCATGAGCAAAATCGCCATGTTTCTTTTCAAAGCTAGCATATTTGATCCAGTTCTTAACCTGGGGGTGCACGAGAACAAATCTTTGGTAAATGTCGCGTGCCCGATCCACCTCTTTATATCTCAGTTCAAAGTTGATATAAGAGTGCCAGGCTTGCTCCTCCGGCTGCCATTCCATCCAGCGCTCAAAGACTTGGCGGCCTCCAGCAACATTCCCCAACATCTCCTCCATGTAAATGTATTTGTGCCAGAACTGGTTGACCCGGGGAAGCACTGTGATGGCCCGATCCCATATATTTCGGGCATGGTTGATTTGTCGATTCTTCATTTCCATTTCTGCATATCGTAGCCAGAGGATGATATTTCGGTGGTCAACATCCAAGGCTCGCTCGTAGATGGAGCGGGCTCTTTGAATTTCTTTCAGATTCTCTTCCCATTGGGCATATTTTATCCAGTTACTCATCACGGTCCTATTCCTCCTTATGTTGTCCTCAAAAATCTTCCTTTTCCTCAGTGTGTAATCATTGAATTCCTCTGCATCTGTGATCTTTTGTTGTGGAGGTGGAGGCAAAAGCTCTAGCTCTCTTTCTTTAGCTTCCCTTAAAAGCTGTTCTGCCGTGATCTGCACGTCAGCAGGGGATTTGTTTTTCACCTTTGTCATTTTGGGGATCCGCTGCTTTCCGGCTGTGGTGGAGGCTGCCATGTTTGAGTGTATGGGCCCGAGACCCTTTCAGAGCGACTCCAATCCTTTAATCTTCCCGGGGATATCCCTACTCAGTCAAGAAACCGAGATCAAATGATGTCTTTCCTGGTGACCAAGAATGCCAAAGGATCAAGGAGAATCTCTCTCAGCCTACTTTATATTCAGGTCTGCCACCCCAACAATTTGCTGTTGACCTCCCCTGACAAGTGAGCAGCAATCCTGATTGGTGGATATTTATTGAGGAGGTGGACTGAGTTCACACATTCTCCTGGTTGGGGGTTGGGGGGGAGTGGTGAGGGAGAGGTGTAAAGGACCCATGTGTAGAAAAATATTTATAGCAGGTCTTTTTGTAATGACCAAGAACTGGAAATGGCTGAACAAGT
>JAQQSK010012976.1:0-11657 GCA_028658325.1 Potorous gilbertii | reverse complement strand
GGCATTTTCCCAGCCAGTAACTTGACTTCTGAGATTCCTTTCCACACCCACCTCACCTCCAGATTCACCCAGCTTGTGCTTGGGCTCTGAGATTCAAATGCTGCTCCCCAGCCTCAGGGCTTTCAGCAGAGGGCAGGGCTGCTATTCAGGGTAAGATTAAATTCAGGTTCTCAGGTAGGGGCAGGGCCACCTCCCAGGTTCAGTTCCCTCAGGGGGTTTATGTGGAGACCTTCAGTAATGGACCCCTGCTCCTGCCTGCTCTAGGAACCCCAGGTCGCCACTGCCTCTGCTGCTGCTTCCTGAGGGGGCCTGAGTTATGGAGACACCCCACTCCCCTCTCGACCAGCCCAGAAATCTCTCTCATTGATCTGTGAACCTGTGGAGAGAGGGACCTTCATGGCCGCCAGAGATTCTGTCCCTGAAGCCTGCTCAGATCTGCTCCTCTCGGGGCTGCAAAGCCAAGGCAGGGCTCTGGGTCTGGTGTGTGACAGACCTTTGGTGTCTATTTTTCAGGGCTCTCTGGAACAGAAATCTTCTCCACTCCGTTGTTGTGTGGCTTCCACTGCTCCAGAATTTGTTGGGAGTTCCTTTTTACAGGTAATTTATGGGCTGTGGGTTCAGAGCTAGCATATGTGAATCTTTCTACTCAGCCATCTTGGCTCCTCCCCGCACATTGAATTTATGACTTTGTGAACTTTCTATGAAGAGAAGGAAAGACAGGAAAGAGGAAAGGAGAGACAAGAATTGGAGAAGGATCAGACTGTCATCTGGACTCTCTTACCTTCTTTCTTTGGGTCCCTGATTCAGGCAGTGTGGCCAACAAAGTTTACATCTGAAGATTCACATGAATGCTTTCACTGCAGAGCATGGAAGTGGGTGAGATGGGGTGAAATGGGAATGACGAGAGTACCATATTGCCCAAAATTATAGAAAGGAAAAAGCAGAATGCTAGAAATAAGAAAGGAAATAGGACCAGTAGGAAACCTAAGGAGGAGAAATGCATGAAGGGGGAGCTATGGATCTTGAAGACAAACATTTTTTTCCAGACCCCAACATCCCAACTCCTAATTCTCTTCATGTGCTCCCTTTCACCCATCTTTCCACCAATTTTATAATGTAAATAACTATGCTTTCTATTTTCTACTTAGTAGAAAATTAATAAATATCAATTGACTAACTGAAGAAGAGGGTGGAAAGAAAGCATCCTAAAATTGTAATTAGAAAATCCTCTTGAATACTAAAAGCTTGTCAGTGCAGGTTTAACTGGATCCCCAAACTAAAGTTTATAGATTATGTTCAATTTAAATTTTGGAAACTGTCTAGTTTTGTGACTGCCAAATAAATTCTAAATATTAAACCTTTCATGAACAGGGGAAGTTTATTTTAAAAAGTGAGTTAGAGAAGCATAAAATTTATAAGTTTTGGAGAAAAATGTTTTGTTCCCTCAGAACCTAAGGTTCTAAACACAGTGATCCACATAAACCCATGTTAGACTTAAGGTCTGGGTCATATTTGCTAGATACCAAAGCATCTACATTTTAAATATTTGGAGGATTTCAGGGGAATCTCAGCATCTTCCTAAATGAGTCCCTAAGCATGGCTTCATGAGTCTCCTCTTTGGAGAACATTCCTGCCTAAATCTCATTGTAAAACTATTGGAGAAAATATTATTTTATACCCACCACATTTACTAAAATGATAGGAGGGGAAAATAATAAATGCTGGAGAGGATCTAGAAAAACCTGTATACTGATTCGTTGTTGGTGGAATTGCGAACTGATCCAACCATTTTCGAGAATAATCTGATATGTTCAAACAGTTATTAAACTAATATTAAACTAATCTTGGGGAGATCTCCTATGTAAACCTGGAGCTACCATTACCTTATAACATTCTTTTCCTCTGGCTGTCTACCTAATAACATCAGGGTAATGTGTTTAAAACTGCAAAAGTAAATTTTTTATCATTTGATTCTTTTATACTTTAATGCAGGTTTCTCTATAGGTGCCTTAAAAACTATCAATTTAAAATGTCAGCCAATAATCTTTAAGATATATGTTACTATTGTAAGAACTATTTGCTTAAGAAATGTTGTTAAGAATTGGAAAATGCAATTTTCTTGCATCTGAAACTTGGAAACTACAGAATATTAATTCTACCCAGATTCTGAAACGTGAAGAGTTAAGTAAACAGTAAAGGAAAGAATGTAAAAACATTTTAATTTGGAAAAATGCTTGTGAATGATGTAGATGACCTTGATTGAACTGTCCAGTTTTGTTTTGCTTTGTTTTTTGTAATCTGTTTACTAGGCTGGGAGAACTCAGAATCACCCCTTCCACCCCTCCCCACCCTGCTCCTGCCCCATATACTGTGCTTTCATAGGACTATCTGCCATTGGAGGCCTCCTACCTTGAAAAGTCATGACCTAAAGATTTTTGTAATTACTAAAGAACATCTTAATGGATTTTTGAGGCTTATACACTCATCATATATATGTGGATATATATATATACATACATGTATACACACATATAATCATATACATACACACACACATATATAAAATCACAGTTCAATGTATTGAGAGTCAGCATAAGAAACTAAATGGAAATTTTTTGCAAGTTTTGTAGAAGCTGCAGAAGACACACAAAGGCCATCAGATGACATAGAAAAAGTTTAGAAACTCAGAAACGCATAAAATACATGAATAGTATTAGGTAATAGTAATCCAAATTTTATAATAAAGTACTCTAAACACCACATTAAAGAAAAAAATCAGAATTCTTCTCTAGTATGAAGGGAGGGCCAACAAATTTCCCATGAATTTTCCATATCATGAAGTGCTGGTCCCCTAACTTCCATGATGTGGAGGGGATGACTTTTTCTCTCTTTCTCCTTCTCTCTCTTTCTCACTATACATATACATAGTTGGTCATTGTTCTTCGTCTTCAAAGAGGAGAAAAAGGACATCACTATGATAAAGTGAAATTTCAATGTGTCCGGCTGTAGCTGATCAGACCAATACGAGCTCGGAATGCTCTACCACAGGTTGGGCATAGATAGTCCGTGTGAATCTCTGGGGTGGATATCCAAAATTTTCACATCCTGTGTTTACTTTGTGCTGTCTCAATTCTGCTTTGCTCAAAGAGCACAGCACCTTTTCTGATGAGGACATGCCATGCTGAGAGGTCCTGTGCCAGTGTCTCCCATGTTGCACAGTCAAATCAAAAGTTCTTGAGAGAGACCATGAGAGTGTCCTTGTATCATTTCTTCTGGCCACTGTGTGATCGCCACCTGCCCCACACAAATTTTCCATAAAATAGTCTCTTTGGCAAGCGTGCATTTTGCATTTGAACAACTTGACCAACTCATCAGAGTTGTGTTTTCTGAAGCATAGTTTAAATATGTGGCAGTTCAGCTCGATCGAGGACCTCAGTGTCTGGTAACTTATCCTGCCAGGTGATCCTCAGAATCTTCCTAAGACAGTTCAAATGCAATGGTCCCCCTACCTTGTAAATATCAGCTGGAATAGAATCAGCACCAGGTGCTTTGCTACATGCAATGAGCCTAATGGCCCTCAAAACTTCTTCAGTTGGAAGTTCAGCCAAGGAGGGATTGACTGCAACCTGAGGTAAATGGTCAATGGCCTTAGCATTGATTGATGATGGTCTGTTGAGAACACTATGGAAGTGTTCAGCCCATCTCTCCAGGATTATGTTCTTATCACCAATCAATGTGGCTCCATCAGCACTGAGTAGTTGTGATGCATCATAGGCTTTTGGTCCATAAATAGCTTTCAGGGAATCATAAAAGCACTTTGGATTGTCACTATCAGCATAAAACTGAATTGCATCTGCCTTCTTACTGATCCAGGAATCCTGCATCTCTAAGCTTTGCTTGTGCTTTGCTTTTGATGGAATTAAATGTGCCTTCTTAGAGGAGGATGAACTACCCAGCTGGTAAATCCTGTGGAGTTCTCGTTATTCATTTAGCAGCTTCTGAATTTCTCCATCATTTTCATCAAACCAGTCTTGGTGTTTGCAAGTGTTCTGACCCAGAGGAGCAAATGCAGTGCTGTACATCAAGTCTCTGAAAGCTACCCTCTCCTATTCTGCTCCACTGTTGCCAATTGTATGTTGGCTCAACTTTGCCTCCAGGTTAGCAATAAACTGTTCACACTCAGAGAAGAGCTCTAATTTGTTGTCATTAATTGTTCTGTTAGTCATTTTGCCTTGGGGGTGGCGCTTTTGAGGAATGCAAATATTTAGCTTGGAAAGGAGAAGTCTATGATCAGTCCAGCACTCTGCACCACATATTTCCTTTGTCTCACATCTTGTCTGTCTCTTCTCTTTTCAATCACATAGCCTACCAGATGCCAATGTTTGCTGCTAGGGTGCATCCATGAAGTTTTTTTGCATTGAGGCAAATGGAAGCCAGTGTTGGTGATGAGGTCATGCAATATACAAGTCTTCAGCAGTAAATGACCATTGCTGTTGCTGTTTCCAACTTCATTCCTCCCTAGGACTCCTTGCCAAGTCTGGTAGTCTGAGCCTACTCTAGCACTAAAGTCATCCAGAACTATAAGCTTGTCCTCTTTTGGCACATTGATGATAAGTGTCTCTAGGTCTTCATAAAATTTTTCTTTGATTTCATCAGGGTTTGTCATGGTGGGAGCATAGGCACTGATGATGGTGACATGGCATTTTCCTGTGAGTGGCAATCGCATTGTCATGAGTCTGTCATTCACTCCTTTTTGGCAGGCATAAAAGCTTGCTGATTAGATTAGTTTTGATCGCAAATCCCATGCCAGTTTCATGGTACTCCACTGCACCCACTCCAGAAAAAGATGTATCCAGCTCCAACTTCAGTAAGCTATCCTTTATTTCCCAACTTTGTTTCACTTAGGGCTGTTATTTAGATAAGATACCTGTTGAGTTCTCTTGCAACAAGAGCAGTTCTTTCAGGTCTATTGAATTTTGTGTTGTCTATTGGTGTGCACATATTCCATGTGCCAATGGTGAGTGGAATCTTCTTCATAGATGTTTTCATACATTTTGTACATTTTTTTGTGTTTTGACCACATAGTGGGATTCCCTGCTTGCTGTGAATAAGGCCAGGGTTGGGTAAGCAGACAATGTTTAGAGCTCCTTTTCTAGCCCCCTTCCTCACACCAGGAAGTGAGTAGTGTGATCCTTAAAAGGCTACTCAGACACTCAAGGAGCTGCTGAGCTCCACTCCTGCTTGCAGTGAGAAACGACCCTATGGCCTGGACCACCTGTGTGCAGGGTTGTGACTACAGCTCCCAGTGTATCCACATCTGCTATTTCATCACTTGCCTGTTGCCACAGGACTTTGAGGCATAACAGTGAAATGGCATGGGTAATATCTTTTGATTTGTGCATGAAATGGATTTAAGTGAGATAGAGTTGCACAAATTCATCAGCCTCACTCTCTCCTCCTGAGTCATCGTATTCCAGTGGCGGGACAGAGTCAAGATAGTTGGTGATAGCTCAGGATGCAGTGAATGACCTTGGTGTCTTCAGTGTTTAACCAAGCTCTAAGTCCTCCACATTGTCTGCTTCATCTGCCTTCATGGCCATTGGAAAAAATTGTTTTCATCTGCTCATTCTATCAGAGGAAGTCTTCACATGCTTGGGGTAGACACCCCCCTCACTCACCAATGGGTTTGAGAACGCTTGTTTACCCTCAACCTGGTTTGGTCCATCTGCCAAAATGGTTTGCCAGGGTGTGGCCGCTGCACATGCTGCAGTTTCTTGGAGACACAGGTGAGAGTTAGGTAGAACAGGTGGACACCAAAAGTGGAAAGAGATCCAAAAAGGGCTCAGCAGCCGTCACACCAAAGGTACTGGTCTTCCCTGAATGCACCCTACACCCCAACATATGTGCACATGTGTATATACATATACATATGTGTGTATATGTATACATATATATATACAAATTTTTATATATGCATACACATATGCTATATGTACACACATATGTGTGTATGGATACCTATATAAAATATCTACATGCAAATATCTATATACATATACAGAGAGAGAAAAATTAAGGGAGAAAGTATATGTTGAAAAAGGGTTTTAGGAAGGTTGTTTTGATTTTGTAGACATAAAAAGGAGATGGGAAGCTTTATTTAGTTCTTCTTTATGATATGCAGCTTGAAGTTCTCAGACTCTAAAGCAGGGGGTGGGAGCACAAAGCTGCCAAGTAATTGAGTGGGGACAAGAACTTGGTCGGCCTCTTTGAAAGTCAATAGAGAAAAATTATAAGGAACTGAGAACATCCTCTTGTGTCTTTAAGAATGAGCTTGGGAATAACAGTGAATTCTTAATACTGAAGCTCTGCCAGAGAATTTTGGAGAATTTTTCATGTTGCCATTAGCAGATAAAAATCTCAGATTTGGTTGGGTTGAAATATGTCCTGAAACTGAATGAGATTTTAAGGGTGCTTCCCTAGCAGGATGATTGTGGGGTGTGTGAAATGTTGAAGGAGGATGAGCTCCTATAGCGTGAGGGCTTGCTGAGCCTTTTTCGGGACATCTCATCCACCCATGATGTCCACCTTCATCCAACTCTCACCTGTGGCTTCAAGAAGATGGAGAATGCGCAGAGGCCACACTCTGGTCTCAGCATATAGGCTAATCCAGGTAGAGGGTAACTGACAGGTCTTAAACCATGGGTGAGTAGGAAAATGTCTATCCCAAGCATGTAAAGATGAGGATGGGAACAATTTGTTCCAACAACCACGAAGGCATCTGAAGCTGGCCCCGTGGAGTGCTTAGACCATGTTCAGACATTGAAGATGTCAAAGTTATCCAATGCATCCTGGGCCATCACCCTACCTTTTGTCTTGCCCCTGAACTTTGATAACTCAAGAAGAGAGAGTGAGGCTGATGACTTTGTGCAACTCTGCCTGACAAATCCAATTCATAGAAAGGTCAAGAACTCACCCCATGATGCCACTGATCCTCTTTGAAAAGTGAAAACAGAAATCAAGAGTTGAGAACTTTTGGCCCATCTTCTCATTGAATGTCCACCCATCATAAGAGGTCCCAATGATGTGCTGTCAGAAGAAAGAGACCTAGATTTAAGATGGCCTGGAATGATCGCTTGGGGTCTTTGGTCACTGAGAGACTATTGACCTCCATTTATTATTTGTTAGCCTGATGAATGCATTGATTAATCACACATGGAGCTCTGTCTTCAGAATTCTAACCACCACAAATGTCTGGGTCTTCTCATAAAATGGAGCCTCCAGGAGAGAGTCTTTCACAGGGATGTTCTAGATGGAGAAACCCTAGGAGTGGTTGGATGTTCTAGGGCCTGGAGGCTCTGGGAAGCATGGATTGGAATTCTGAGAGCCAGGATCAAAGCCAGGGCCCAGGAGGGAATTTAAGGTCTTTTCTATGCATATTCAGTATTGGCTCAGTAGCTAGTCTGAAGAATGTCATTCACCACACAGAGCACAGATGGTCAATAGTCACAGAACACATGGGCATGATCCAAAGTGGAGAGCAGGGCGCTTCACTACTTATGCTTGTAAGCAGGCTCAACACACACCTATGGGGACGGGGATATGATCCTAAGGGCAACCTTTTCATTGGTCAGTTTCCAAGACAAGTCCTGGATTATTCCTGTCAAACAGGTAAACAATTGTGGTTTATGTCTGGACGAAGCTACCGGCTGACTGCAATGGCTGAGTGTCGATATGTAAATCTGGGGTTCATGATTATCAACTCAAAGCATTACCCAATTTCTGGTCCCAAACTTCTCTTGATTCTGCTATCAATAAGGAACTCAGGGAATATCCCTTCTCCTTCTGAGTCTGTTTAGTAATGACCTCTCCCGTATCTGGCATCGATTATCTTTTCTTAACCAAGTCTCTCTTTAAAATATATAACTATATTTATGATATATAATATATTTATAATACATGTAGTTTATATATAAAACTATACATAACCTCAAATATAAATTAAATATAAAACTTCCCTGATCAGATCCCATTCTGAGGATGAAAACATTAAGAAATCTGGTACCGTGTTTAGAATTTTGGTTTTTATTCGGTATACAATAGAAAATTATGAAAGCTTTTAAAATGGTGGAGTAATATGATCGTACCTATGCACTAGGAAGAACAGTCTTGTTGGAGCATGTAGGAAAGACTGGAAAGAAAGGAAGATGAAGAGAGTGAGGCCTGTGATCAGATTTATTGCAAAAGGCCAAATAGGGGAAAATAAGGACCAGAACTAGCATGGTAAGGAGAGGATGTTGTGGAGGTCAGAATTTACAGGAGTTAATTACATTTTTAAATATCACATGGCAGCAATAGTCACCATCCTCATTCTAGATCAAGTCTCGAATGATCACACTCTCAGTAGGGAACTCATACATGTCTACCTTGCTGAACAGACACTGTAAGGAGCTACTGAGCCCCTCAGAGCCCTCAGAGAGAGGGGCAGGTTTCTATCTCCCAGCTCTGGATTATTCTAGATTTACTCAATCAGAATCTGCTCTTGAACTCCTACTTCTGGTAGATCTAGGGATGTGCCTGAGCCAGCTCATACAGGATCCTGAGATCCAATGGTTAAACTTTCAGTGTGAAGCTTGCACCTCAGAAATCAACAAATGCTACAAATCAGGTTTTGATTTATTGTTTTGCTGATGTCTAGACTTAAGGAAGTGATGGTGAAAAGGTTAATAAATTTTAAACTTAAAAGTGTGTTGTGGGTATATTGGGATTTTTCCCCTCAGAGAGCTGGTTCTTAAACATTTTACTAGCATATCCCTAGCCAAATCCCACCTTTTCCATTAATTTGCTATATTTCAGTGATCTGAGTCATGTGACAATTAATAAGAGACAGCTTCTGGCTAATTTAATAATTTTATTAATGTTAGCATGTTATTAAAAAAAAGAATGGCCATTTGGTCATCTCTTAGACCAAAGACAATCATAGTGGTGGGCTCACACTTTATATACACTTCAAAAAGTGGGTGTTCAATGAGGGGCTGAATGACATGATGTCACCCTTGTATAGAGAAACTATCTCTATACTCAGACCACCCCCAGCCTTGGGCTATCTAGACAAAAGGATCTGTCTCTGCCCAAGTTTGAGAACACAAAGGCTTCCCCACATTACACAAACTCCTTGTAAGGTTGAATAGGGACTGACCAAGATGAGGAGAGTTAATTCAACATTATTATGAGTAATGTCCTTCAAGAGACTGAGCTTAAAATCGGAACTTTGGAAGAAGGGGAGAGCTCTGAATCTCCCCAAGATATTGATTATTAATAACCATTTCTCTCAATATTACTCTTCATAGTGAATAGAAAAAAACATGCTTAACTGCCTAGGATAAAGATTAAATTGCAGTTTAAATAGTAATCAATGTATTTACATGTCTAGTAGAGTGCTTGCCACATAATAAGTATTTAATAAATGCTTGTTGATCAATTGCGTTTTGCCATTACATTACTGATGGAAAGTATAGAGTATACAAGATACCTCTGTACTCATTTGAATCAGTAGGAGCAAAACTCCACAGTAAATAAAAGCTTCAGTGTAACAAGGTATTTGCTATTCATGTGTGGCTACCAGAGAGTCAGAGAGGGATGCCAGCATTGAAAGCATTGACAGCTGTCAGCTGCAGCCTTCCTGAGATTCACACATACTCACATTGTTTCACATATGTTTCCCACCCTCCCCTCACCCCTCCAGGTGATGCTATCAGGCTTAGCCATTGCATGGAAAGTGTAAAACGAGCAATTAGAAGTAGCTAGGTGATACAGCAGAACAGAGAAGCTGGGCTTGGAGTTAAGAAGGCCTGACTTCAAATCTTATCTCACGCACTTACTGTAGGTATGACATAACCCCTCTGTTGGTTTCCTCATCTGTAAAATGGGGGTAATTACATCATCGACCGTCCAAGATTATCATGAGGATGATGGGGATTTTTATGGTTTAGTCGTTTCAGTAATATCCAATTCTCTGTGACCCTATTTGGGGTTTTCCTGGCAAAGATACTGGAGGGATTTGCCATTTCCCTTTCCAGTTCATTCTATAGACAAGGACCTGAGGCAAACAGGGTTAAGTGACTTGCCCAGGGTCACACAGGTAGTAAGATTTGAACTCAGGTATTCCTGACTCCAGACCTGGTGCTTTCTTCACTGCACACATGTACACATGTATATATCACACGTATATACACATACACACATATGTATGTATATGTGTGTATGTGTGCATATTATACATACATACACAGACATATATATACATATATGAAATGTTTATGAGGTTAAATTTGCCTGTTTATAGTAGGGCTTTGTGACAAATGAAAGACCTGAGAGACAGCATTTCTGGGTAGTTAATAATTTATTAATCAGGCTAGCTAATAATCAATAAATTAATGGTCAGAGGTTTCTCTCAGAAAACCAAAGACCCTCCAAGAAAGACACCAAATGCTTTAAATATTTTATGAAAGGTGATGCCCCTGACAAGTAAAAATCAACCCTGATTGGTGGACATTTAATGAAGAGGTAGGCTAGGACTCTGGCTTCTCCTGCCTAGAATGTGGCTTCATCATTAGACTCAGCTGTCTCCAGAAATCTTGACAGGGGAATCCATCTCCATTCCAACCATTCTGGTGGGTTTTCTCCTTTTGAGCTGGGCTACTCTAAATTCTAATGGAAGAAGAAAAGGACAGGGGATCATTTTCTCAGGATAGGAACTGGTCTGTACTGGATTCTGTTTATACTCTAAACATAAGGTCTTCTAGTTGTGTAGGGTCTGGCCCAAGATAAAAGACCAAGATCCCCAAGGGTTAGGGACATGACTGACCTTCTACTGGGACTTGGCTTTAAGTAAGGAAATAAAAGGAAAAAATCCTAGATCCTAATTTAATAATTAGTTATTAATATAATAGTAATATAATAACTTCTTTTAAGTTTTGGTTCTTCTTGCCTGTTGCCAATCTTTGGGCATTTGTGTAGAGACTCTTGAGTCCATGGCTTTTACTATTGGTTTCTTTCTTAGATTTTATCTCTTATGAACTTATAGATTTCTCAATTACAGTTTTTCCCTTAAGTTATAGCAATTCTCTGTGGAATACATATACACACATATATGTTTTTATATGCACACACATACATAGGCAGTTTTCTCCCTTTCCTGAAATGTTTAGTTGAAATCCCTTTTGATGAGATTTGCAAGCCATCAACAAATTTGCTCTTGTCACCCCTTTTTAGGTATTCTCCAAACCGTCTGACCATGCATCTGTTGTCCCTACATTTTAAATAAAAGTCTAAAATTCAAATTCCATTCAAATTCAGATACCTCTCCAACTAGCCAGATGTTTACTTCCCAAATTTATTTTTCTTTTTATTGCACTTCTTGTCTTTGGTTGGAAACCATGAGAAAAACACAGCATGTGCTCCTATGGTCTTCAGTTTCTTGCCAAGAAATTTGTTACCTCCAGCAATATTTTTTGGTCCTTCTTGGCAGTATCATTTATACCCACATGAATCACTTTGATAAATCTTGTGAAATTCTGTTATGATTTGGTTATGTGCCCCAGAAAAGGAACAAAACTCTATTGTTTTTTTTTTCATTTTATTTTATTTTATTTTATTTT
>JAQQSK010012975.1:0-11658 GCA_028658325.1 Potorous gilbertii | reverse complement strand
GAAGAGACCAAGGAAGAAAGGAAGGGAGGGAGGGAAGGAGGGAGGAAGGAAGGAATCTGACTTGTAAACCCCAAGACTCAGAATGAACACTTACTAACTACCTACTATTTTGTGCAACTAGGTGAGACTGTAGGGAGACTAAGAGCAGATTCTATTCCTTAAGGAGCTTACAGACAAGTTCCAAGAGATAGCATGTACATACATGCCCATCATACACAATACAATATGAAACATGCAAAGGAGAAGCTCAATGTCTTATGAGAGATCTAAAGGGGAAACCATCACTTCCTGCATAGAAGGAGGAAGAACAAACCTAACCCTCAGCCTGGGAAGGGGATCAAGGCAGGAAGCTCTCCACCTAATGGACTCTGGTCTCTGAATCAAGGCTATTTAAATAACAAGCACAACTTTCTTACCCTCCTCCCTCCAATTGACCAACTAATCGAATCCATCCAGCCCTAAATCCCACGAAACTAGGTATGCTAAGTGATTGATTACTCGTTTTCCTCTGAGTCACAGACACCTGGGAGGGGGCAGTCATTCATTCTGATGCTTCCTCTTCCTTTCTTTAAAAAGCAACTTGGGATGATTTCCATGTCCTGGACCAGTGGTTCTGAGAAAGGATGGGAGTCATACAGGTAAGTGGGTAAATAGGAAAAGGGAGAGAGAGAGGTCAGGGTTGTTTCCTTCCAAACACTATGATTCAGCTAGGCATTGAGTGGAATAGGTTTAGTGAAGACTTCTCAGATTGTATTTCTTCTCCCATGGGTAAGATAAGACCAAGAGACTTAAGGTTACAATATTTTTAGAGTGGAATAATTCCATATAAGGATATAAAACTATGTAGTACGTTAGGGTCTCAATGATTGGATGAAACTTACATAATTCTTTGATGTCTTCATTTCAAAAGGGATTGGTTGGATTTTGCGTCTAGAATGTAAGATCGTATTCTCAGCTAATGATAATGGTCAGTGGGGGGAGAAGGGACTTGCGTTAAGGTCTATATAAATCACTGCTTTATCTTTGTCTTTGGCTTTTCCTGGTAGAGGAATTGCCCCGCTTCTCGAGAATCGAATAAATAAACTTTCTGTCATCACTTTGAGAGGCCTCTGAGTAATTAATTTGAGTAGGGAATCTTGGCATCCCACACAGGATGATGGGAATGAGATAAACACTGGAAAACTAGGGAAAGCTTAAATCACTTTGTGGGATTCAGACACTTGAGATATGAGAAAGCTTGAACAATGTCTGATGGGACACTAACAGTGTAATCTCTTTGGATCTAGAGTTCCTAATTCTTTTAGTGTCATGGATTACTTTGGCAATGTCATGAAGTCAATGGGCCATTTCTCAAAATAATGTTTTTTCTTTTAAATCATAATTAAAGGAAATATTCAATTTCAGGTGGGAATTAGTAACTATAAAGATATAATTTAACCCATTCAAGCACATCCCTTCCAAAACTGATCCACAGGTTTCTGAGGGAGCCATGAACCTCCAACTTACAACCTTTGGTTTAAAAGCTGAAGAACGAGCACTTTCTTCTGGGAGCAGCAAGACAGAACTGAGGATAGGGATGGGTGAAGTCTGCAGGCAGTGGATACTAATAGAAGGGCAGTGGAAAAAGGAGAGTTGTCAAAGCAGCCATACAATACAAACCATCAATTTAGCAGAGTGAGCCCTGACCCTTACTGAAGAATCCTTCCCTGCCAGGGTAATGGAGTAAGCCATAAGCAATGTGGGGAGGATAGCATAATGGAAGAGTACAAGAGGCTTAGAATCTCAGTGGACTCAGATGTAAGTATTTTGTATCCAACAATTTATAAATATTACCATCAAACCTTATTTGTGTGAGTCTTCTTAAATATCCAAATAGTCTGGTGTAGGGGAACTTACACTTGACTAGGACTTGATGTCCAAAGATTTGAATGCATGTCGTAGCTATTCCTAATAGTGTAGCTAGTCCTACAGGCTCTGTCTTTTCATCAGAAAGGGGGATAATCTTTACATTATGAAATGCTACTTAAATGTTCTCACTACAATTTCACACTAAGATATTAGTGGTTATAATTGCCTTTTTGTGGGATCCCTCCCAGAGACATTTACATTTTAAGACTGGACCAAGGATCATAGACCTAAAACAGGCTATCAGAGCCCTCAGAGGTCATCTCTGCCCATATCCTCTTCTTCTTTTTTTTCTCTAGATGAGGTACCTCATATCCAGTAAAGCTTATTTACTTGCTCACTCAAAGGTAGAATTTGAACTCATATCTGCTGTCTATAGAGGTGGCCCTCGATACAGCATACCACAACCAGCTTCTACTCCCAAGCAGCAATTAGTAGCAGGTATCAGGAGTCTAAGAGGTATAGAGTTATAGACTCGTAGAATGTTAGAGTCAGGATGGGCCTTAGAATATGGTTGTTGGTGGTTTTTTTAACAGACTGATGATTTTATTGATACAAGAAATTCCAGATGAAGAGACCACCTCTCCTAGTGCATGTGCATCTTATATCACAGAGAGTTCATAGGGTACTTAGAAGCTAAGTGGCTTGACCAGTTTTACATAGTCAATATATGAGAAGCAAGATTTGAACCCAGGCCTTCCTGACTCCGAAGGCTGCTTTCAATCCACTCTGCTGGGCTGCCATTGAGCACAAACTCTGAGTCCTAAAGGATCTTAAAGGTCGTAGGATCGTAGAGTCATAGGTTAATGCTAGAAGGGAGAGTAGAGGTCATCAGCTCCAGCACCATCATTTTAAAGATGACAAACTCAAGGCACAGGGTCACACAGCTAATAAATATCAGAGGCAGAATTCAAGACCATCTAGCCCAAAACTCACATTTTACAGACAAGGGAACAAAAAATCCCAGAGAGGAAAAATTGGTTGCCCAGTAACATACAGTGAGTTAGCAACGGAGTCAAGACTTGAATCTGGAACTTCCTGATTTGACCTGGTCTCTTACCTGGTACCATATCCAAAGAAAGCAGATCTAATTTGTTCAATGAAAACACATACAATGGGAAGCAGCAGCGTGCTTTCTGAATGGAAGAGGTAATATGATGAGGTGGAAGAAAAGTAGTGGATTTTGAGATAGAAAAATCTGGGTTCAAATTCTAGGACATAGTGTTTTGCATCTTAAGGCAAATAGCTTCATCTTTCTGGGCCAGTTTGCTCCCTGGAGAGATTCAGAGACATGCCCTATTCACATAACTAGGAAACATTGGACTGAGGATTAGACGTTGAGGCTTTTGACTCCAGCCTGCCTCTCTGATGAAACTTTAGCTATGAGCCCCTTGGGAGACAGTGCTCAGGGACTGACATTAGTGCTGAGGGAACAGCTATTGGTCTAACCCAAAATACAAGGGAAGGAAAAGAGAGGAGCCAGGAAATGGACTTCTGAAAGCAGCGTGTATACATCACAGAGGAAAGGAAGAGGGAGTCAGAAAGAAGAGGCTAAAAACTCCAAAGACAAATATCACTGACCTCACTATTTTGCCAAAGGCAAATAAATCATCCTTTATTCAATAATTCATTCATTTGTCAAACATGTTAAGATGCTACTGCAGGCCAGGCACAGCAGTATAGAAATATAAAAGATAGAAAAACAGAAGAAAAGAAATGAACTGTGCAAAGTATCACAAACTCTTTAGAAATAGAGACCCCAGGTCACCCTAGAAAAGCAAAACTTAGCAGGCCTACTAACCAATAGCTTTGTCCTTTAGCTTATGTCTCAGGCTCAGGTAGGGGTGGCAGAAGGATTTTGCCTTAGGTTTCAAATTGTCAAGCTCTAGGAATGGCTCTCCATTGCCCCTTGAATAAAATAAAATATTTTTGATTGATTGATTGATGGAGTTGTGGATTGGTTCAACTAGTCTGGAAAACAATGAGGAACTAAACCTGCAAAGTCACCAAACTATATACACTCTTTGACCAAATGATACTACTATTACGTCATAAATTCGAAGGCAAACATGGACAAAGGGAAAGGACTTGTGTAGAAAAATTCTAATAGTGGAACTGGAAGGATGACTTGAGAATGGCTGAATAAATTGTAGTATATAAATGTAATGAAATATAATTGCTTAGTTTGAAATGATGACCAGAATGGACAAGAGGAACTAGGGAAGATTTGTATGAACTGATGCAGAGGAAATGAGTAGAACTAGGAGAGCAATTAATGTGATGATCATGACACTGCCTCAAGCAAAATAATTTTGAAGACTAAATTCTGATCAAAGCAGCAAGCTGTTAAGGTGACAGAAGACTGACATACTATGAGTTCTTAATAAAAGCTTATTGTTTTATTGACATAAAGGTGATGGGCTAACGGAGAGAATGAGACTATATTTTCAGATATGGCCAATGTACTGAATTGGTTCTCTTGACTATACATATGTGTTACAAGGGTGAATCTTTTGGGGGGATGGCATTGAGAGCTATGCAAAAATAAAAGCATATCACTAGAGCATTTTAATAGATGAAAGAACAAAAAAAAGTGCAGAGACAAGCAAATGGAATAATTTGTTACTACCTTGTTTGAAACAAAAGCTCACAGTTTCTTATGCTTCTTTCTTGTTTATCTCTGCATATTGAAACATTTATTGATAATTCTTCAATTCACCGCAAAAAAGATTTTTTTTAAAAAGAGTAATTTTTACATTATTTCAAATATCATATCAATGGGAACCATTAAGAAAAAAATAGAAATCCTTTCCAGGAATAAGTTCACTGTTTTGTAAAGTGAGAGAATAATCTATGGTCCTTTCTACTTATCAGGAATTTGAGATCATTTGGCAGGCAGTACTCTGTGAGTTTCTAGATACAGTCACCATATGTACTGGCTGTAAAAATGTCTGCTTTCTGGCCAAACATGAAAAATACATCTGAAGGACCATTAAAATGCAAAAAGTTTTATCAAATTGCTATGGTGACAATGTGACAACTTACATAAAACCAGGAACCAGAAAGAAAAGAAAATTCTCTCTTTTGTTCTCTCCCTGTATGTTGCCTTGGCAATAAGTGAATGACCAGAGGAGATTCATCTCTATAAAGTGCCCAGTGTTCAGTGTTTTCTATCAGGACCTTCCACATTTTCCTAGGTTTATGCTTCAAGATGCCACACTTGACCTTACTGTATATATACTTTGTATTTATTGATTTGTGAGCAAGTTGCCCCCTGTATTCAGTAGAATATAAACTCCTTGAGGACAAGGATGGTTTCATTTTTATTTTTGATTTCTCATTGTCTAGAACAATGCTTTGCACATAGTAGGTGCTGAAAAAAATTGTTAAGCTGAATTGAATTTGAAGGCCATAGGATTTAGGGCTCATTAGAACCTTAAAGATCAGCTAGTCCAAATCCCTCCTTTTACAGGTTGGAAAAACTGAGACTCAGATAGACTGAATGATTTTCTCAAGGGCACAGACATTCAAGACTCAGATTCTGGTCCTCAGTCTCTAAATCCATGCTAGCTATTGTTATGATGTTGTTACATTGTTTTTATAATACTGCATTGCTATGTTGTATTATAATATGTTATAATAGTAAGTTGCTACATCGTTGTTAGAGTGCGATGATTCTTTGGTGACTTCTTTTACTATGACTCTTCTTTAAATTTCCTTATCACATATTGCTGTATACTCAAAACCATCATGCCGCTCTCCGTTGCCCTCAGTGTGATACGGGCCTGCTGGCCTTAGTCAGGCTGGTCCTTAGAAGGTAATCTCTGATACCTTTCCACCACAGTGAAACCTGACTGAGTTTGTGTACACAAGTCATTCTCCAATTAATAAACTGTCAAAAGATAGGAACATTTTTGTTGACGTTTTCCAATGGAAAAAATCAAAGTAATTAATAGTTATGTGAAAAATGCCCTGTCATTATTGGTTAGAGAAATGCAAATTAAAAGCCCCTTGGGATATCGTTTTACTCCTACCGGATTGGCCAAGATGATAGAAGGGGATAGTGACAAATGTTGGAAGGGATACGGAAAAATTGGGACCCTGTTGATGAACTGTTCCAACCATTTTGGAGACCAATCTGGAATTATACCCAAAGAGTTAATAAATCGCCTGTACCCCTTGAACCAAAAGGACTACCACTAGGTCTGTTTCTTGGGCATAATCTTTGAGAGCCCAGGTTCTCTCTGCATCATATAGAGTCTTTACCAAAGGATTGTGGGGGGGTGGGTATAAGTAGTGTATATAATGGTATCCCTACTTTAGAACAGTAGCGAGTAAAGGGGGGGGGAGAAAAAAAGGAGGGGGGAGAGACCGAGAAGAAGACTCAAACCCAGGTCTTCTGACTCTAAAGTCAGTCAACAGGCATTTATTAAGTGTTTACTGTGTACCAGGTTCTGTGCTATGTGCTGGAGAAACAAAGAAAAGCAAAACCAGAATCCCTGTCCTCAAGAATCTCACATTCTGTTTCAATGACAGGATTTCAGTACCTCACTCTTCATAAGATATAAGATGGTCATGATTTCATGTATTTTCTTTTGGTCTAAATTTCTCTTGTGCATATTTGGGAGGATATATATGACTGCCTAGAACAAGAGAGTAAAACCTTACTACTTCATATATAGTCTTGGACGAGTATTTTAACTAGAATGCACCAAAGTTTCCTTATCTGTAAAATGAGGGAAGCACATTTTAGAAAGGACATTGAGGAACACCTCTAGAGAATAAGTGACCAAGATGGTGACAACTTGAACCTTTGCCATAAGTAGATGGATTGAATGAAGTGGGGGAGATTTAAAGGGGAGGAGATGGGTAGTATGGTTATATTTGGAGAGCTTTCTTATAAAAGAGAGATTAAATTCATGCTCCTTGACCCTGGGGGCAGAAATAGGAACTGTGAGTGGGAAGTTCCAGAGAGGCAGATTTTGGATTTAGTGAAATAAAAGTCACCCTAACCATCAGAACTGTCTGAAAGAAGAATGTGCTTCTAGAGACAGTGGGCTGCTTCTTTCTGAGGGCCTTGAAGCAGAATCTGAGTGATCACTGCTCAAGGATGTTAAGAAAGGGACTTTTCTTTGGGTATGGGTTGAACTAGATGAGTTCTGAGGTCCCTATTACAAGATCTTCTGTGATTCAGGGACTAGTAATTACTAGAACAATTATAAACTTTCTCCCAGCTAAATCATATGATTATGTTCATTTCATTATCCTGAAAAATACAGCGTGTATGGATAAAGCACCAGTCTTGGAGTCATGAGGACTTGAGTTCACTTCTGCTACTTACTAGGTATGTGACCATAGGTAAGTTATTTAATTTCCCAGGAGAGGTTTGTTTGTAAATGCTTAACAACCAGCTTTGTTGGAGGTGAGGGTAAGGTACATTAGGATACACTTTTAAGTCAATCTGTATTATTAATATTTTTCTCATTACCTTCTTAAGTCTATATAATCAAAACCTAATAAACTAAACCCTGATTTGCAGTTTGCTCATCTCCAAGGTATAAATATTCACACTGAAAATTTAACAACTGGCTTTCTCTGACAACCCTTAGTACTGGCCCTAGCCCACCTCTGTATACCAGTGTTCCAAGCACCACTCTAAAACTCAAAGAAACAGGTGAATTGCAGATATGAATCAAAGATTTCTTCCCTTGTAGATCCATATGCTGATGAAATCAAAGGTGTTAGCTATAAAAATAAAATAAAAAATCCTGAGAGAGGTACTACCTTCAATGGCTCCCTACTACAAACAGAATTAAAAACTGTATACTCAATCTGGCTGTAAATTCAAATTTTTAGGATGGAGTGGAAAAATTTTCAACAGAGATGATAGATGAACCCTGAAATGATGGAGTAAAAAAATACAAAACCATGTGGTAGATCCAAGATGGTACAGGCAGCAACCGAGCTGAACTTGCCAAAAATTTCCCTTCAAACAACTTTTAAATAACTCAAAAAATAAAATTTTGAATTGGCCAAGCCAACAAAAGGTAAGATTAAAACATTTTTCCAACCTAAGATTAGTAGGAGGTTTGAAGGAGATTTTTGTGACAGCAGTGTGGGGATCTGGCCAGGAGCACCAGAAGTGGACCTTGGAGAGAGTAGGAGCAGCCACAGCAACTTTGGGAGCTCCTATCCCAGAGATGGTGAAAGAGTGAGACAACTGGTAAGAAAGAGATTACAGAAGATACTTTCCTGGCACTGGGTAAAGCTAGCACTGATTGGCAACTCTATTTCCCATATGCAGTTCTGAGTCCCATTCCAGAGCAGAAGGGAGTACTTTGGTTGGTCACAAGGAAGCAGAGGCCCTGGTCATAATTCCAAGGAGGAGGGGAGCACTAGTGTTTGTGGCTACAGGAGTGCAGGGGCCCTTCCTAGGTAAAGACCAGAGCACAGACCAGGAGAGCAGTGACCATATCTCAGGATCACACTACCTTGAAAATATCAAAAACTTGTGGACTGCCAGAACTAGTTGTAAAAACAAAACAAAAATAACCCCTAACATATTGACAGCATCTCCCCAGTTCCAGGTGAGCAGAGCCTAACTTGGAAGTACAAAGTCAAGAAACAGCTGGATAAATGGGTAAACAACACAAAAAAAGGAATTTGCTCATAAAGAGCTGCTACAATGTCAGAAAGAACCAAGATATAAACTCAGAAAAAGATATCAACGTGAAAACAGTCACCAAAAAAGAGTCTCAAAGAAAAATGCTAAATGATCCCAAACCCAGCAAGAGATCCTAGGAGGGTTAAAGAAAGAGATGAATGGTAGAAGAAAAAATTGGGGAATAAAGAGTGATGCAAGAAAAGGGAATTATGAAAAGAAAATTAAGTTTGGTTAAAAAAAAAAAGAGGCACAAAAAGGTACTGAAGAAAATAAAACCTTAATAAAATATAATTGGCCTAATGGTAAAAGGAGACATTAAAATTCACTAAAGAAAAAGACTCCTTAGAAAGCAGAATTGGCCAAATGGGGAAAAGGAATAAAATTTCACAAAAGAAAATAATTCCTTGAAAATTATATTTGGGAAAGGATAAGCTAGTGAATCCACAAGACATCAAAAAACAATAAAATAAAGTCAAAATAATGAAAACAAGAGAAGAAAAAGTGAAATATCTCACTGGAAAAAAACTGACCTGGAAAATAAAGTAAAGAGAAACTTTAAGAATTATTGAACTACCTGAAAGCCAATATCACAATAATTACATGGATATCATATGTCAAAAAATTATCAATATCTTATATCCAGAAGGTAAAATAGAAATTGAAAGAACCCACTGATCACCTCCTGAAAGAATTCCAAAGTGAAAACTCTCAGGAATATTATAGCGAAATTCCGGAGCTCACAAGTCAAGAAGGGAGAAAGTAGTAAGAAAGGAAGCAGTAAGAAAGAAACAATTTTAATATTGTGGAGCCAGAGTCAGGGTCACACAAGATTTAACAGCTTCCACTTTAAAGTAGTGTAAAACTTTGGAAAAATTTTTCTCATATAAAAGAGACTTGCAAAGTAAAACTTTTATAATGGAAGGGAAAATGAGGGGTGTGGCCACACTTGAACCTCACTTAGAATTGGTTCAAAGAGGAAAGAATATACATACATATTCATCTGGGTATAGAGAAGGGAAAGGAAAGGGAGAGATAGAGACAGAGACACAAAGAATCAGAGAGAGAGAGAGAAGGAAAAACGGGGAAATAGAGTGGAAGAAAATGCATAGTATTCATAACTAAAGAAAATTTACAGAAAGTTTCTCTGATAAAGACCCCATTCCTCAGTGTGTGTGTGTGTACATATATATACATATATTATATAATATATATATAATATATATTTGACTCATTTATATATATATATATATATATATATATATATATATATATATATATATATATATATAAAACTGAGTCAAACTTTTAGAAATAAGAGCCATTATTCAATTGATAAATGGTCAAAAGATATGTACAGGTAGTTTTCAAATGAAACAATCAAAGTTATCCATAGTTATAAAAAAAAGTTGCAGTCTAAATCACTATTGATTAGAAAAATGCAAATTAGAACAACTCTAAGGTATCACCTAAGGTACACATAATAGATGATTATATGTAACCATGGGATTAATCTGGATGGGATGAGTAAAAATAGGTGCACAAATTAACTGTTAGTAGAGTTGTGAACTGGTCCAACCATTCTGGAGAACAATTTGGAACTATGTCCAAAGAGCTATAAAACTGTGTATACACCTTTTGACTCAGCAATACTACTACAAGTTCTGTACTCCAAAGAGATCAAAGAAAAGGACCAACACATACAAAATATTTATAGCAGCCATTGTAAATTGGAAAAGAATTGGAAATTGAGGGAATCTTTGTCAATTGGAGAATGGCTGAAAAAGTTGTAGCATTATTGTGACAGAGTACTATTGTGCTAAAAGAAATTTCTTTGACACAAAGAAATGGCAAAATCTATGTGAACCCATGTTATGAGAAGTCAGCAGAACTTGGAGTTACATTGTTACACATTAAAAGGTTACATTGTGCTTAGTAAAGCAACATGGTAATGATGATACACTGTGAAAGTAATCAATACAGTGATGCAAGACAATTCCAAATGACTCATGAAGAAAACATGTTATCCATCTCCAAAGGGAGAACTGATGAACTTTGAGTACAAACAAGTATAATTTTATGACTTTTTTGTGACATGGCTAATATGGAAATCTGTTTCGCATGATTTCAAATAGATAATTAATTGACATCATTTTGCTTGTCTTCTCAGTGGGTGAAAGGAACGGAGAGAATTTGGAACTCAAAATTTTAAATGAAAGAAAAATGGAAAATAATTGAATAATACATTTAATTTTAAAATAGAAAACATCCAACCAGACGCATCCCCCAGGCCCCTAAGAGACAGAATCCTACACAGCCCCAGGGCACCTCTGAGGCCATTTTAACTATGTATTTCAGGCCTCCTAGAAGAGTTACTAATGTGTCTGAACACACAGAAGGAATCATCCTTGCTAAGCGACATTTTTTTCAGGCCATACTTTTAGGAATGTGAGAACACATTAGAGTTATTTTTTACCACCACAAAGGCCTGCCAATGCAAAGCCATAATTGGTCTCAAATCAGCCATGTGCTGAAACAACCCCATGCTGCTTTAGGCTGCTGGCACACAGCAATTAGGGGTGGGGGAGGGGAGCATTACTGACTAGGGAATGAGTCAGGCCCCAACTGGGTGATCTCTTACCTCACCCTAGGGGAAGCTATAGTGAGTGGCAACCAGAGACCCTTGGCCAAGTCCTGCCTACATCGACTTGGGTAAAAGATTTTAACTCCCTGGGCCTCAGTTTCTCTCTCTAAAAGATCAGGACATTGTATTAGACAAAAACTCACATTTATACAATGCTTTAAAATCTGCAAGGTCTGTACAACACATTCTCTCATTGGATCCTCACAACAACACAAAAAGGTAGGTGCTATTTCTCCCTCCATGATCTAGTCCTATGAAGTCCCCTGCTGAGAAAAACACCTCTATTGATGAATATAAGCAACTCTTGTGTCTAAGTGGATTGCACTGGGCAGTATAGGGAATGAGCTTCCTGACCAGACTAGGAAATTCTTGAGGAAGTAAGATGTAGATACAAGGAAACCAGGATTTGGAGTCAACATCCCAGGATCCTAGACCAGACTGGGCCTCA
>JAQQSK010012974.1:0-11658 GCA_028658325.1 Potorous gilbertii | reverse complement strand
GTCAAGCAGAAACTGGAGAAGGAGAAGAGCGAACTGAAGATGGAGATTGACGACCTTGCCAGTAACATGGAGTCTGTCTCTAAAGCCAAGGTACAGCGGTCTACTGTAAAAATCACCCCTTCCTATTTGTTTGCAAGGAAAAATTAAAAACAAAAGTCTGTTTTTGACTATGCTGAATATTGTCTTTAGGAATATAAGATTCAAATCTAGATGAGATCTTAGAGACTATCTAGTAGAAGCCACTCATTTGGCACATGAGAAAGTGGCATTTTTGCTGACTATATATTGCCAGTATCAAGAACAAACTAAGGCTGAACTCCAGGCAGAAGAATTCTCAGTTGGCTAGTACTTCACAGAACATAACGTATTATCTCTAATAGTGAAGGCCATTGCTTATGTATCTTATTTAGAATTACTTAATTAGAAAGGGTTACATTCAGCCTTCCCATTTATCTAGTTGATTGATGCAAAATTACTTTAAGTTCTTATGTATAAGACATGATGGTGAAATAAGCCTCATGTGAAAATAATTCTCATGACTTTAGGCACATCCCTTATAATATATATTTCTAGTGATGCTAAATGTGTAAACCAGCTCAGAATTTTCTTTGATTTCAGAATTACAAATTAAATTATAATTCCTTTTTTTGTGGGGTATTCGTTATTTCACAGGCAAATTTTGAAAAAATGTGCCGTACCCTGGAAGACCAGCTTAGTGAAATAAAAAGCAAGGAGGAAGAGCAGCAACGTGTGATCAATGACCTGTCAGCTCAAAGGGCACGCTTACAAACAGAATCAGGTAATTACAGACCAACACCTGTGTAAAGTGTGCCAGACTTCTTGTCATCAGAGTACCTGGGTTCAAATCCTGGCTCAGTTACTTACTACTTGCAGAATCTTGGACCAGTTACCCTCTCTGGGCCTCAGTTTCTTCAATTCTAAAATAAAAAGGTTAAATTTAAGGCCTCCTAAATCCTAACCCTGTTATCTTTCTGAAGATGTTCTGAAGGAGAAGAAAATATCTCCTCTCTTTGCTATTTCTATCAAACACCAAACACCACTCAATCAGCTCTGCAACTAACTGCTTCTTCAAATTAATCTATGAAGCTTATATAACTGGTAAATGTTCTCTATAGTTAAACCATCAAGAGCATCTAGTAAGGGCCTACTATGTGTCAGATATTGTTCTTGATACAACTACAAAAGTGAGACAGTCCCTGTACCCAGTGAGTTCATATTCTGCTACTAGGGGGACAGGATGTGCTCATAGATAAAAAATACAGAATATAAATAAAATAAATATACAAGTGATTGGGGATAGGAAGGTGTCACTTAGGGGATCAAAAAAAGCTCCTTGCAGAAGCTAGAATTTGAGGTGAATCTTAGAAGGAGATACAGGTTCCAAGAGCAACATGGGGCAAACTCTGCAAAGGCACAGAAATGTGTGAGTTGTATATACATTGTGTAAATTTTTATTATCTCAGTGCAAGTTAGGAAAAACAGACCCCTAGAAATTAAATAAGACCAGTAGGATTTTAAAGAACGAAGTGTGTTATTCCAAATCTCCCAACATCAAAGCAAGTATACAATGACAAAACAAGTATATAGATTTCCTTCACAAGAAATATAAATGGTCAAAAAACAACCTGCTTTATTTAATGTTAATATGATTCCATTTCACATGATACGTTTTCCTGGCTAGAAGTATTATATTTCTCTTATGTTGGGCTTCTGCAGGTGAATTTTCACGTCAGCTTGATGAGAAAGACTCATTAGTTTCTCAGCTGTCCAGAGGCAAACAAGCATTTACTCAACAAGTAGAAGAACTCAAGAGGCAGCTTGAAGAGGAGACTAAGGTGAAAATTTCATTGCTGAGGTTTTAAAATATGCCATCTCATTGAAGCAAATGGGGGAAATAACATTGTCCAACGTAAACATCACACATCTTATTGTTTGCATAGGCAAAAAATGCTCTGGCCCATGCCCTGCAATCATCCCGCCATGATTGCGACTTGTTACGGGAACAATATGAGGAGGAGCAGGAAGCCAAGGCTGAGTTACAAAGGGCAATGTCCAAGGCCAACAGTGAGGTCGCCCAGTGGAGGACCAAATATGAGACAGATGCCATTCAGCGCACAGAGGAACTGGAGGAGGCCAAGTATGGGCTCTTGGTGAAGGGGCAAGAAAGGGCAAAGATTAGGAAAGCATATGGGAAAGAATAAATGATTCAGAGCATGGAAGAGTAAAAAATGTTTTACTGTCCATGACTTTGACAATTCACATAAACCCTGGTTTCCTCATCTCTATAAGAGGAAATTAGACTAGATCATCTCTACAATCTCTTTCAATGCTAAATCCTAGGTTCCCCCAGACTATTGAGTGGGACAAGATCAGAGGTCATTAAAAGGTCAAATTCACAGTGGAA
The DNA here is from genome assembly GCA_028658325.1 of Potorous gilbertii. Taxonomy (NCBI): domain Eukaryota; kingdom Metazoa; phylum Chordata; class Mammalia; order Diprotodontia; family Potoroidae; genus Potorous; species Potorous gilbertii. The sequence continues at coordinate 9,233 of JAQQSK010012974.1, read as the reverse complement.
TGTACAGGAAGGCAATTTGTGGCCACATTTTTCTTTCATAGACATTTCTAAAGGGGAATGGAGTATATCAAAATCTATATCACTCTCTCCCAATCAATAAGTTTTTCTTCCCTTTTCAGATCACAATTAAAGGCTTTATCTTCTACGATACACACACATGTATATGCACACAATCAAATATCCACACAAATAACAAATATTTCAGGGACTTGAAGAAATAAAAGTTTAGCCTTCAAAATGTTGGATTCCCTTGTGCTAGATAGTAGGATATAAAACCACTGGTAAGAAAGAAATTCTGAGGAAATAGATTGTCTTGAGAGAAAACTTTTTTAAAAAGACTATTCATTTTGAGAAAATTATAGGAAAACAAATATTTTAAGATTAGCCTTGTAAAATTAAGTTTCATATTTCATTCTTTTCTTGGTCATTCACCTTATGAAACATGAATCTTTTTAGAAAGAAACTAGCCCAGCGCCTACAAGATGCTGAGGAACACGTGGAAGCTGTGAATTCCAAATGTGCTTCTCTGGAAAAGACGAAGCAGCGGCTGCAGAATGAAGTGGAAGACTTAATGATTGACGTAGAGCGGTCCAATGCTGCCTGCACTGCTCTGGATAAAAAGCAAAGGAATTTTGACAAGGTATTTTATAGAGAAGTTTCTATTTTTGGGGAAACATGCAAAACACATTGTTTTTGACCACAGAGAACAACTACTGATTGCTCTTTTAGGTGTTGTCAGAATGGAAGCAGAAATATGAGGAAACACAGGCTGAGCTTGAAGCTTCCCAGAAGGAGTCCCGGGCTCTCAGCACAGAGCTTTTCAAGATGAAGAATGCCTATGAGGAATCCTTGGATCACCTGGAAACCCTGAAGCGAGAGAACAAGAACTTGCAGCGTGGGTGCCTTTCATCTCTTTTACTTGTAAAATGCTAAAAAAAATAAATAAATAAATAATAAATCCTTTTAAACAATATTACTTAATTAATTTTCTATTTTTATTACTCATCAACAGAGGAGATTTCCGACTTAACTGAGCAGATTGCAACAGGAGGGAAGCAGATCCATGAACTGGAGAAAATAAAGAAACAAATTGAGCAAGAAAAGGGGGAACTTCAGGCTGCTCTGGAGGAAGCCGAGGTATATGTCCATCAGTTAGGCATACAAGCGATTATTAAGCACTACTTTGTACCAGCTGCTGTGTGATATGGATATGAAAATGAACTGATCCCTGCTTTTGATAAATTTATATTCTACCAGGATAGAGAAATACAACAAATTCTGTTTTTCCTCCATCCATTTAGTAATCAACTAAAAAAGACATTGAAGCCTAGCTTATCATATTAAAAAAAAAACTTTTAGGTAGTACTCCAATACATGTCAGAAATATAGTCACGATAATTTCCAGAATGATAGAAATAAAGTCACTACATCAAGATATATAGAGGAAATAACTGCTTTTTAAAAAATCATTGTAATGTTTCAAAGCCCAACTGATTTTTTTCCCATTAAGGCTTCACTTGAGCATGAAGAAGGAAAAATTCTGCGCATCCAACTTGAGTTAAACCAGGTGAAGTCTGAAATTGACAGGAAAATCGCTGAGAAGGATGAGGAAATTGATCAGCTAAAGAGGAATCACCTCAGAATCGTGGAGTCGATGCAGACCACACTGGATGCTGAGATCAGAAGCAGAAATGATGCTCTGAGGATAAAGAAGAAAATGGAAGGAGATCTAAATGAAATGGAAATTCAGCTGAACCATGCCAACCGCCAAGCTGCAGAGGCCCTAAGGAATCTGAGAAATACACAAGGCATCCTGAAGGTAAGTTGGGTTAAGTGTACAAGATCTTTTATAAAATCCTCCATGCAGTTTTTAACTTTTTCATTTTAAAATTTTATAAAGTTAATTTGTAAGTATGATCTTTAAAAATAATTTGGTAATGACTGGTAGATTTAAGACACAGTTTACTTTATTTTACTACAATTTTCATTTTTCAGTGCTCCTAGGGCCTGAAATAAAAAACCTTTGAGTCTGTTTATACAAAGTGGTTGTCCTAACCAGATTTAATTTAAAATTAGACTTGTAATTTGCTTCTGTCATACTTGGAATCTAAGTTGTAAAAAATTCTACGTACATAATGACTTTGTAAAAAATGCTACATTTGCCTCAGCTTCCCTTTGACATACAAACACAAGATAGTTGAGATGTCTGAAAATGATTCTCCTTTGACATATAGGACACTCAATTGCATTTGGATGATGCCATTAGAGGCCAAGACGACCTTAAGGAGCAGTTGGCAATGATTGAGAGAAGAGCTAACTTGATGCAGGCTGAGATTGAAGAGCTAAGAGCTTCTCTAGAACAGACTGAGAGGAGCAGGAAGATAGCTGAACAAGAACTTCTAGATGCCAGCGAGCGTGTACAACTCCTACACACCCAGGTGACATTCATTGTTATCAATTTATCAGCAAGATTCATTAAGCCCCTAATACCTAACAGGTTTTTCCAAGGCACTGGAGATACAAAGACAAAAATTAAATTGCCCCCACCTTTAAGGCCCTCACCTTCTATCAGAGACTAAAAACATTTTATAAAGATTGAAACCATTTTAGACATTATATCTAGCACCTGATGGGATGCAAACTTTGACTTTTAAAGTTCTAGAAAGAATACAGAAATGATGTAATAATACCTACCTGAGTTTCAAGTGCATTTAGGGACTTCTTATGATTTCAGGCTACATAACAGGTATGTTGATTTAGGGCCTGGAGTATTGACTAATTCTAGGAATTGCCTATTTTTAGAAACAAAGGAAAAACCCCCTTCCAACCACTCTAAAATTCTAGAATTAAAAGAAAAAATTTTAAAATATACAGCCAGGTGACTGAGGAAGCTAAGAGGCAAACAGAGTTTAGTCCCACTTGGTCTATGTTCAAAAATGTATGCCTATTATCTCTGGTAGAAATATTTATCAATTATATATGCAAAGATTAATTTTAATTACATGTTATCAAAATTGACAATTGTGCTTTATTTTTTAAATATTCTAACCAGAATACTAGCCTGATCAACACCAAAAAGAAGCTGGAAACAGACATTACTCAGATCCAGGGTGAGATGGAAGATGTGATTCAAGAAGCCCGGAATGCAGAAGAGAAGGCCAAGAAGGCTATCACTGATGTGAGCAGAAAACATATTGATTTCCTTTCTTGATCTACTTATATGACTGCCTGCCATTTATACCTGTCTTGGTTTTCTTGCTAACCAGGCAGCCATGATGGCTGAGGAACTGAAGAAGGAGCAGGACACCAGTGCCCACCTGGAGAGGATGAAGAAGAACATGGAACAGACGGTGAAGGACTTGCAGCACCGCCTGGATGAGGCTGAGCAACTGGCCCTGAAAGGAGGAAAGAAGCAGATCCAGAAACTGGAGGCCAGAGTAACTAGCTTAAATATTAGATCTTTTCCAAGCTATTCCACTGGCTGGTTTTAGCAGAAAATGTTGAAAACCAAATCAAATTAAACTTTGTCTTTTTCCCAGGTTCGTGAGCTTGAAAACGAGGTTGACAATGAACAGAAACGCAACGTTGAAGCTGTGAAAGGCCTACGTAAACATGAAAGACGAGTGAAGGAACTCACTTATCAGGTGAATTTATCTACCACTCTATATAATTATATTCTCCCTTCTCTTCCCCATTCCCTAGCCTTCCCCATGGAAATGAAAGATAAGAATAACTGTTGGGTTTGAAATGATGAAATTACCTGTTCATCAAATCTTTCAGACTGAAGAAGACCGTAAGAATGTTCTCAGGCTTCAGGACCTAGTAGACAAATTACAAACCAAAGTGAAAGCATATAAGAGACAAGCTGAAGAGGCGGTGAGTATAGTTCCTTAAATATTTCTTTTTTTTCTTCTATAGTCCTCCAGTGGTTACTGCATGACAATTCCCCACACCAGCACATTGCCTCCAAGAAACTAGACAAGATTTAGATCTGGGTTCTTTTTCTTGTCTTGCTGGCAACATAACAGACCTTAAATTTGGGAAGGAAACCCCAAAATAACAAAATGAGGAGGAAGTAGTTAGCTGATATCCATAGCCAACATCCAGCAATATTTTCCTTCTTCCCCCCACAAACAGAATCAGACATGCAGATTTCTCTTTTTCTGACCAATATGTCATATATTCTCAGGAGGAGCAATCCAATATCAACCTCTCCAAATTCCGCAAGATCCAGCATGAGCTGGAGGAGGCAGAGGAACGGGCTGACATTGCTGAATCCCAGGTCAACAAACTTAGGGTTAAGAGTCGGGAGGTCCACACAAAAGTTATAAGTGAAGAATAATCACATCTTGATGCTTCAATGTGACTGAAGAAATGAACATAATGTGAAATTCTTGGTCACTTTACTCTGTAATTATTGTCTACCCTGTCTTTAATGTCAAGGTAATAAAGCCTAAAGAGAAATTTGCAAATCAAAGTTGCATTTGTCTTCTTATATTACTTAATATTATATTATGTTCCTATATTACTTCAGTAATCATAGGAGTTTCACATTTATGTAGTGTCTTAAATTTGGAAAGCATTTCTATAATATATCACTGGAATGAGCGACCATGTAACATAAGGGATATTATTATTCCATTTTACAAATTAGCATACCAAGGCACAGGGAGATTGACTTGTGTAGGATTTCTGAAGTTTCAAATCTAAGTCTTACTGACTCCAACTTCAATATGCTATCAAATATGCTAACAATAATTCATATTGTTTTATGTTTTAGTTACCTCTTTGCAAACTATTTCTCAATTCTCCCTCCTCTAAGAGATGACATAGCTTTTATTAAATTAAGTTATTTATTAATTAAATTAAAATTAATTAATTAATTAAATTAAAACTCATCCTGAGTTTTTTTCCTCAATGACTTTTTATCACCCCTTCAGGCCCAATGTTGAAAGAGGCAATAAACATTTATCAAGTGCCTTCCAAGTGCTAAGCACTGGAGAGTAAAAAAGAAAAAGAAGCAAAAGATAGTCCCTGCCCTTAAGGAGATCACAACCTAATCAGGGACACAAAAAGTAAACAAGCAAGCTATAGACAGGAAAAACAGGAAATAATTCAAAGAAAAAAAGGCACTAGAATTAAGAGGTGTTGAGAAAGGCTTCTCATAGAAAATGTGATTTCAGCTGAGATTCGAAGGAAGTCAGGTAAGCCAGTAGCTACAAATGAGGAGGGAGAGTATTCCATGAAGACAGCCAGAGATAATGTCTATAGCCAAGAAATGGAGTATCTTATTCATGGAACAGCAAGAAGGATCATTAGATCCAAGAGTAGGTAGCAGGGAGTAATTCTTGGAAAAGTAGAAAGGGGTTAGGTTATGAAGTGCTTTGACTGCTAACCAGAGTATTTTATTTTTTTACCCTGGAGGCAATAGGGAGTCAATGGAGTTTACTGAGGGGGCTAACATGATCAAATCCGTGCTTTAGGAACATCAGTTTGGTGGATGAAAAAAGGATAGATTGGATTGAGAAGAGACTTAAGGTAGGCAGTCCCCCCTGAAGTCTATTGCAATACTCCAAATATAAAGTGATGAAGGCCTACATCAAAGTTTTGGTTGTGTCAGAGGAGAGAAAGTGGCATATTCAAGAGATGTTGCAAAGGTAAAATCAATAGGCCTTGGCTACAGATTAGATATTGGGGGTGTGTTGGAAAGGCAGTTGAAGATTTGAGACTAAAGTTCAGCAGAGAGAATTGGGCAGGATAGGTAGATTTGAGAATCATTAGAGTAGGGATGGTAATTAAATCCATGGGAGCTAATGAGATCAGCGAGTTAAGGAGGACACAAAGAAGAGGAGAAGACTCAGGACAAAACACTGTGGGACACCTATTGCTAGAGGCCGTGATGCTGATGAAAATGCAGCAAAGCTGACTTAGAAGGAACAGTCTGATAAGTAAGAGGAGAACTAGGACAGAGTAAGGCTCTGAAAGCCTAGAGAGAAGAAAGTATGGGGAGAAGAAGGTGATTTACCATGCTAAAGGCTGAAGAGAGGTCAAGAAGAATGAGGATTGAGGAAAGGTCACTGGTTTGACAACTAAGAGATTACTGGTAATATTAGAGAGAAGAGTCTTGGTGGAATGATGATGGAATGAATCAGAAGTCAGATTATAAGGGGCTATAAGAGAGTGAGAAAAGAGCAAGTGGAGGCACTTGTAATAGATAAGTTTTTCAAAAAGGTTAGCCACGAGTAGAAGAGATATAAGATAATAGTGTAGATGGAAGAATCAAATGAGGGATTTTCTTTTTTTAGTATGGGGAAGAGTTGGGAATACTTATAGGCAATAGAGAAGGAACAAGTAGAGAGAGATTGAAGATAAGTGACAGAGTGGAGATGTCAAAGTGGGCAATCTATTGGAGACAAGGGTAAAATGAGATCACTTTAGAGATCATCTAATTCAACTCCCATCTTTGAAATACCCATTGAAATAGTTCACAATTACTCTAAAGTCATGAGAAGACAGGGAAAAAATGTAATAGAATATTCCAAAGGACAAAAAAAAGCCCAAAATACAACCCAAAATAACATATCTTGCATGGCTTTGCCTAAAAATCAATGAAAAAAAAGGCTGAACTCAAAAAAAAGAGAGGTATTTGAGACTCTCCTAGAAAAATTAAACAAAACATAATTTAGTAGAGCTAAACTTTAAATATCTTAATAAGAGAAATAAAAAACAAATATAATTATGAAAGTGAAAAACTAATGAGTAAATTCCCTCATTTTTCTAGGTTATTAAAAAAAGAAATCAGATTGAGAAGTAAAAAAGGAACAAAGGAAGACTATTAAGAAACAATAAAGATCTAATGGGATCTTAAAGAATTAGGAGAAAAGGAGGAAAAGCTAATTTTAAAATCTATGGATTAGAACCTACTCTTACCTACAAGAGGATAGGAAAATGGGAACTATTAAATTAACAACCACAACTCTAAATGGGAATGGGAATGGAGAAACCCATTAAATAAGAAGATAGAATGAATTAGAAAACAGAATGCAACAATATTTTGCTTACAAGCAATGTATTTGAAACACAAAGATTCATATAGTGCAAAATGAAGGGCTAAAGCAAAATCTACTATGCTTCAGAATAAACTTTAAAAAGCAGGGGCAGCAGTCATGATTTCAGATAAAGCTACACAAATATAAGTAAGATAAAAATAGATAAGCAGGGAAAATACATTACATATGTAAAGACATTTATATAATTAATAAACATCAATATTTAATACATATGCACCAAAAATTGAGGTAAAGAACAAAGAGGACTTAACCACTTTATCCAAGAGTACATGACTAGAGAGAGCCTGGCCCTGTCACAAAAACCTAAATAAAGAACCAGTGTTGGAAATATGAATAAAGAGATGACAACACATACCATAAAGAAATTGGGTCAAGAGATGCCTAAGAAGCAAATACTAGAAGAAAGAGCAACTCTATCATGACTACAAGCACAGTCTCAGAGGGGGAAATGGCTTGACCACAGAACTAGGAGAAGAAGAAATATAATAAATTAAGTAAGAGATTTCTTAAAAAAATAAAATCAGAGCAAAAATAGGAACTCTGAAAAAAACCAATGGAAGAAGAATAAGTTGCTTAGAAAAGAAGGTGGAAAACTTTACTATAGTTACAGATTCATTGAAAATTAGAAGAAAGTAAACAAAACTCATTGATTTCACAAGAATACAGGGAATATTAGAGTAAAATCATAAGATACTTTAAAATAGGTAAGAGTTAACTAATATCAAAATCAATTAACCTGAAAAATGGGTCAAGGAAAGATAATCTAAAAATCATCACAATTTCTGAACATCATGACCAAAAAAGAGCTATCATATTCAAAAATCATGAGTGAAAGATGATCAGATTTACTAGAAACAGAGGATAAAGCAAAAATAGAAAGAATATAATAGTAACAACCACTATTGAAAGAAGCCCCAAAATGAAAAAAATCTGATGAATATCATAGCAAAAGTCTGCAACTTCTCAGTTAAAAAAAATAAAAACCAAAGAAGAAGAAGAAGAAGATGAAGAAGAAGAAGGAGGAGAAGGAAGGAGAAGGAAGAGGAGGAGAAGAAGAAGAGGAAGAAGAAGAATAAGAAGAAGGAGGAGGAGGAGAAGGAGAAAGGGGCAGGAGGAGAAAGAAAGGAAAAAAGAGAAGGAGAAGAAGGAGGAAAAGGAGAAACAATGAAGAGGGGGAGCAAAGAAGAAGAGCAAGAAGTTCTAAAGTGTTATTTATTTATGTTATATGCAGAGTACATCATGCAAAATTTCACCCTGGATGAATCAAAAGCCAGAATAAAGGTAGAAAGGAGAATTATCAACAATCCTAGATATGCAAATTATATCATTATAATGTCAGAAAGTGAAGAATTAAGAAACCTCTTGATGAGGGTGAAAGAAGAAAGTGTAAAAGCTGGCTTGAAGCTTAACATAAAAAAACCCTAAGATCTTGGCAACTTGTCCCCATTACTTCCTGACAAATAGAGGAAGAAGAAATAGAAGCGGAATTAAGATTTTACATTTTTAGGCTCAAAGATCATTGCAGATGGTAACTGTAGCCAAAGCCATAGCAAATCTGAACAGCATACTTAAAAACAGAGACAACACCTTGCCAACAAAGGTCCATACAGGCAAGGTTATGGTTTTTCCAGTAGCAATGTATGACCGTAAGGGTTGGACTATAAGGAAAGCTGAATGCCACAAAATCGATGCTTTCAAATCATGAGGCTGGAGAAGACTTTTGAGAGTCCCTTGGACAGCAAGATCAAATCAGTTAATACTGAAAGAAATTAATTCAGGCTATTCACTGGAAGGGCAAATGCTGAAGTTGAAACTTAAATACACTGGTCACATAATGAAAAGATGGGATTCATTGGAAGGTGTTGGAAAAGACTGAAGGGAAAAGGGGATGGTAGAGGATGAAATGGATAGATAGTGTCATGAAAACAGGGAATATAAATTTGGACAGACTTTGAGAGACAATAGAGGATCAAAGGCCTGATGAGCCATGGCCCATCAGGTCACAGAGTCAGGCTGAATGACTGAACAACAGTAAATGCATTTGAACAACAAGAAAGTCAAGGAGGATGACAAAGTTCTTATATTCTGCTGAGAGAGAAAAGACAAATGTTCTTTCAAAATCAAATGTCTTCAAGGGTTACAGAGGGAATTAATTAAAACAAT
>JAQQSK010012973.1:0-11658 GCA_028658325.1 Potorous gilbertii | reverse complement strand
AAAAGAATGAAAAAATGGAAGAGAATGTGAAATATCTCATTGGAAAAACAACTAACCTGAAAAATAGATCCAGGAGAGACAATTTACAAATTATGGGACTACCTGAAAGCCATGATCAAAAGAAGAGGCTAGAGATCATCCTTGATGAAATTATCAAGGAAAATTGCCCTGATATTCTAGAACCAGAGGGCAAAATAAGTATTTAAGGAATCCACCAATCACCGCCTGAAAGAGATCCAAAGAGAGAAACTGTTAGGAACATTGTGGTCAAATTCCAGACTTCCCAGGTGAAGGAAAAAATATTGCAAGCAGCTAGAAAGAAACAATTCCAGTATTGTAGACGTACAATCAGGATAACACAAGATCTAGCAGCTTCTACATTAAGGGATCAAAGGGAGTGGAATAAGATATTCCAGAAGTCAAAGGAACTAGGTCTAAAACCAAGAATCACCTACCCAGCAAAACTGAGTATAATACTTCAGGGGAAAATTTGGTCTTCAATGAAATAGAGAACTTTCAAGCATTCTTGATGAAAAGACCAGAGCTAAAAAGAAAATTGGCTTTGAAACACAAGAATGAGAAGAAGCACCAAAAAGTAAACAGCAAGGAGAAGTCACAAGGGATTTACCAAAGTTGAATGGTTTACATTCCTATATGGAAAGACAATATTTCTCACTCCTGAAATTTTTCAGTATCTGGGTAGTTGGTAGTATTACACACACACACATACACACACACGTACAGGTGTGCACACACACATACGCACATGCACACACACACAGAGACTGAGAGCACAGAGTGAATTGAGTAGGATGGGATCATATCTTAAAAGAAATCAATGTAAATGGTGAGAGACAAATGTAGTGGGAGGACAGAGGGTGAAATGGAATGGGGTAAATTATCTCTCATAGAAGTGGCAAGCAGGAGACTTCTAGTGGAGGGAAAAAGAGGAGAGCTGAGAAATAAAAACATGAAGATTACTCTCATCACATTCGACTAAAGGAAGGAATAAAATGCACACTCATTTTGGTATGAAAACCTATCTTACAATACAGGGAAGTGGGGGAGAAGGAAATAAGCGGGGGAGGATGATGGAAAGGAGGGTAATGGAAGGAGGGAGCAATTTGAAGTCAACACTCGGGGAGGGACAGGATCAAAAGAGAGAATAGCAAGAAGGGGGGCAGGATAGGATGGAGGGAAATATAGTTAGTCTTACACAACATGACTATTATGGAAGTCACTTGCAAAACTACACAGATATGGCCTATATTGAATTGCCTGCCTTCCCAAAGGGAATGGTTGGGGAGGGAAGGATGGGCAGAAGCGGGAACTCAAAGTTTTAGGAACAACTGTTGAGTATTGTTCTTGCTACTAGGAAATAAGAAATACAGGTAATGGTGAATAGAAAGTTATCTGGCCCTACAAGACAAAAGAGAAGATGGGGACAAGAGAAGGGAAGGATGATAGAAGAGAGGGTAGATTGGTGATAGGGGAAATTAGAATGCTCAGTGTACTGGGTGGGGGAGGGGACAAATGGGGAGAAAATTTTGGAACCCAAAATCTTGTGAAAATGAATGTAAAAAGTTAAATAAATAAATTTATTTTTAAAAAGTACTAGAATTTATTTTAAGAAAACAGAAAACTTATTTTTATTATAAGGCAAAATTTAGTTTCTCCTGAAAAGGCTGTTGTTTGAAATTTTGTGATTTTCAGTATCTTTCTTTTATTTTGCATGTCCTAGTTTTGTTATGATTTAATATCACAAAATATAATTTTAATTTTTTTTCCTTTTCCACATAACAGTCAATATTCCTAAATTGCAATTTTAACATAAAACCCTACACATTGAGGAATATCTTGAGTTTCCTAGAAATTTTTGTGAAGATTTCCACAAGAGTATAAGACTCAAACTTCTTGTGTCAAACTTGGATTCTTCTAGATTATGTGACTGTCCTCCAAACAGTGGATAGACTAGTTTTCCAATTCTAATTTTCATCTTCAGAAATATTTTTTCAGATCCACCTGAACATTAAACACAATGCGGTTTGCCCCATTTTATTTGCTTTGATATATGTAAATACAAGTTAAAGCAATGTATTACATTAATGTAAGTAATTTAACTTTAAAGGGCAAGAAAAAGTAAGTTCTTGTCATTAGTTTTCTTTAAATTGTTTAAGTTGATTCCTCATAAGGGGTGAGCTCATGCCTCTTCACATCCAAAGGAATATCTAAGGCAACCAAATGCCCACCATGCTGCGTCCATTAGAATCATAGCTCATGTGATTCAAGTAGGTTTTCCTGCTCCAGCCTTATCAAAGGAAGCATACCTATTTGCAACCTGTCCTTTTTAAAGGGCTATTCAAGATACCTAGCTTTTTTTTTTAAAAAAAAAAGGATCACTAACATAGAAGTTTCCTTTTTTCATCAATGTAGCAAACTGCTTTTAAGGCTATAATAAATTTCTAAATTTGTAATCAGTGTATTACATTCATTAAAATTTTCGGTGTCAACAATATAAATTAGTTTACCAGACATGATTGAGATAACAAGGAACTCATCTTCACATTAACAAAAAGAAATTCAGAGTAGCACCTCAATATTTAGTGATTTTTTTGATAAAAGGAGATGAGATCACTTGGAGCATTTCACATAAGAGTTATTATTTGTTTTAATATAGTTTCAGGGTTTGTAGAACTTCTTTTTTCCTCAGGCTGTAGATAAAAGAATATAGTATAAAAATTAAGATAGTATAGACTTTGCCTGCAGTAACTAAGAGAGTGACCCCTCCTGTGATTATCCCAGGACAATGCATTTCCTTTACACTTACAGAGATGGACAATGGAGGCATCCTTGAATTCGTTGATGCTACCCACCCCTTGCCGTATAACCCAGAAAATTCCAGTCAGGTTTTATATGAACAATGGACTTCCTATCTTATAAATCTCAGCTGGAATAAAAAATGCACCAGGTGCTTTGCCACATGAAAAGAACCTAATAGCATCCATCACCTCGTCTTCAGTTGGAACTTTAGCTGAGGAGGAATTGACTTCAACCTGAGTTAAGTAGTCAAAGGCTTCAGCCTTGATTGATGATAGATTTTTGAGAATACTATGAAACTGTCCAGCTGATCTATCTAGGATCATATCCTTATCTATATTTATCATGGCTCCATCAGCACTGAGTAAGTAATTGAATTTCCCCATTACTCTTTGGCCCATAAATACCTTTTAGGACATCATAAATGAACTTTGGATAGTAACTATCTGCATAAAACTGAATTTCACCTGTCTACTTACTGTTCCAAGTTACTGAACTGATGGTAAATTCCTCTACTTAATGAGGCTACAAGTCCAAACTAAAGTGAAGGGAGTATTGATGCATGAATTCCTGTTTTCAGAAAATTGTACACTCAGTGCAGTCTCTGAAGTTGAGATGCAACAAAGTATGCATCAATTCTCAGCTGTTAAAAATTAACACCAAGAAAACACAGGTGCTCCATCAGTCAAAAACACACTATATGGTTAGAACAAACAGAGAAATTTGAAATTCTCTGTATAAGTTCACTTACTTTCGTAGTGTGCTTTCTAGGAATGTACGCATTGATAATGAGGTTGATGCATGCATTGACAAAGCTAGCTCTGAATTTATTGAATGTGTATCTTCTCACTCTAAGTGAGTACCTGATCAAAGGCTTAGTCATAAAAGGCTAAGGTACCCCATTGCATGCTGGGCCATCTCCAGTCATCCTGGTGAATCTGTTCACTGAATCCAGATGACTCAGGAGGAGAAAGTAAGCTTAGTGACCTCGCACAGCCCTTCCTCATTCAAAACAAAGTTAAGTGCAAGTCATGGCATCATTTCTCTGATGTCATGGTCTTCTTCAAAAAGGAACAACAAACTCAAAAATTACAGACGTACATGCACTATGTATTTTTGGACTTAATATTCCTTTACCTTCCTAACAATATAGCTTTTCATGACTTCAGCCAATTTGATGAAGTTGAAGCCATATCTCAGAATTGTTTTGCTTTAATATTCTTATGTTATTAAATAATTAGAAGAATTATTTTTAGTCACATAATTTAAAATTATGAGGTAACACACCATTCACCATTTAGTCAGAGAAAAATTGTCTTAGAAACCCATTTGATACTGAAAGGCATCCAAGAAAATTTATTAAACACAGTTCACTGGAATTGAACATTTCTGACAGAAATGGACTCCACCCCTCTTGAGGAGGCAGTGCTGAATATAGAGGCAAGATCAGTTCCATGCTGTTAGTTCAGGACAGATTCTCCCATCAGAGGATGGATTGGTCTGTTCTCCTTTAGGTCACAATCTTTTTCACATGCCTGTTACATATTTCATTGACAAATTTCCCCCCTTTTCTAACACATGAATTGGGCCTAATTTTGTGCGATTTCTCCCCCTGGGGCAGAGATGTTAATAAGCATGAGGTTTATTAAGGAAGTACAGTGAAGAAAAGTTTTCTCTCAGCCATTGACTCCATTGTCCTGGCCATTAGGCCTGTTTCAAGCTTCGTCCCATTTATCAAGAACTTTGTGATTTTCTGAAAGCCAGTAATTATCTCCTGATTGGTTGGGCCCACGTACATTCTGCTAGCCTCTTTATCTGAATTATTTCACTAACATTGGCAACTAATAACTCTTTGGAAACTTAACTCTTTGCTGTCTCTCACAATTGAAAATGGAATCCCTTAAGTTAGAACAGAAATACTCAACGTGTTCTGATTGAAAGGATATTACTGCTGTGACTGTACCTAAAATAGACAGATTCCCTTTGGTCTTATCCCACCAAAGAGAAGAGAGGTGAAATTTCAAAAGGTGATATGTACTCAAGCATACTTAAGGAAGTATTCCTGGGCTTCAGCAGTGAGTTCCCGCTGACAGAAAGAGAGAGAGAGAGAGAGAGAGAGAGAGAGAGAGAGAGAGAGAGAGAGAGAGAGATGAGGGATGCTATGACCCTGATATTGAAACTTTGTGATGTGGATTGAGTGTGATCCAGAGAGAGAAACAAGTGTAGTGACTTTGGTACTGTGTGATATTGTTGAAATAAATTCAGATGAATTTACCCTTCAATCATCTGCCTTTGTCTCCCCATCTCAATCTTTCTCTAAACAGAGATGAATCTACTTTAGCAGCTTTTTCCCTTTCTGTTTCACCACATGTCTTAAAAGAATTTTTTTCTAAAATGCCATTGTGTATATGTATGTGCATTTGTGTGTCTCTGTGTTTACAGTAACATGCATACATGGATGACTAAATGTCACTAATACAAACAAAAGTATTCTCTTTCAAATTTCTAAGAATTCTCCCCTTCTATGGGCTCAGAGTCAGACAGAAAGATACTATCAATATATATATTTTTAGTTTTCTTTTTTTTGCAAGAAGAGAAGAGTACATCTATTGAAATAAATGGTAGTCCTCAAGAGCCTGGGACTTGCTTTACAAGTGAGGTGGAAGGAAACATAATTAGAGTAGCCTCCCTCTGAAATGATTGCCTTGCATGTGTCTGATTACCCTTCAATAAACTTACTCACTTGCCAATCTTAGCAGCAAGTAGCTATGGAAGAAGAGACCTTCAACACTTACCATAAGATTTTGAGCTCCATTCCTTTGAGGGGGGAATGACAGGGTGCTTGTGCTCAAGTCCCATCCTACAATATTATTTTATTTGCTACTTTTGTGTGATCCATGTTACATTGCAAAGTTCTGTTGATTCCAACTATCTAATATATAATGCTTATTTTTCTAGGATCCCTGTAAAAGTTCTATTGATACCAGTTGCCCCACCATCATGACCTATGAAATAAATAAGAAAGATCTTGGGGTCATATGTAATGATAATTTAAATGGAGAGATCCATCATACTCATCAATAGGCTCATGTGACCTGCCTGGATCACATGGAAGCCTGAATCACATGAGTGTGAGTCATATGAAGGCTGTGGTGGGAGGTGTTTCCTGAATGAGTGGAATATGAAGAGGTGAAGCTAGAGCAGAGCTGGGAGGAAATTAACAAGAGAGCATCCCAAAACTGTGTGAGTGTGAGAAGGGCATCTCCTTTAAGGGAAGTTAGATTGTGATTTGTTTGAAGAAGCTGATTTGTGGAAAGTCTAGCAAAGGGAAGTTTTGGGGATATTGTTGTCCTCTGAATTGTTATTGTGTATGTATTTTTGTTACTATGATGGATTTGGATTACTGATGACTCAATAAATATCTTAGTTCTGTCGTCCTTGTGAAAATAGTATGGGGTTATTTGCATGATTGCCATTTTGAAATTCCATAATTTTTTCTTCTTTAGTTCAATAGAAAAAAGGGGTTTTTTAACACAGTTACAAAAATATCTCATCAAGGCTGGTTTTAAATGCACAAAAGAAGACCGAAAGAAGAATAGAGAAATATGACAGTTTTGAAAGAAACCTTTGGGATCTATTATATGCTTCTGAAAATCAATGGCTTCTCATGGTTATATACAATTCTTTTTTGCTGGGCATATGGAAATGCTTTTCTGCTGTTTAGTTTATTTTTAAAATTATGAATAAACAAATTACTGAATGGAAATAAGCTCCTATCTTGTTATTAATATCAAAATGGCTTGAAGACATATATACAATATATTTTAAGTTAAAAATAAAGAAAACACTGACCATTTATCTGCAGTAGAAGGCAAAATTTAGTTTATTCTCCAAAGATTATTTTTGGAATATGTGTGATTTTCAGTATCTTTCTCTTATCCTGGAAGTCCTTGAGGCTGCATGATACATCTTCTTAGGATGTAATATCACCAAATATAACTTTTATTATTTTCCACCTAACAGTCAATATTCCTAAATTCTCATTTTAATGCAAAAATCTACAACCTGAAGAATATCTAAGGTTTTCCAGA
Organism: Potorous gilbertii; assembly: GCA_028658325.1. Classification (NCBI taxonomy): domain Eukaryota; kingdom Metazoa; phylum Chordata; class Mammalia; order Diprotodontia; family Potoroidae; genus Potorous; species Potorous gilbertii. Next base: position 4,750 of record JAQQSK010012973.1, on the reverse strand, counting down.
ACATTTCATGGAAATTTCGAGACTTCTTGTGTCAAACTGGGGCACTTTTAAATGAGGCAACTATCCTCCAAACAGTGGATTGAATACTGTTCTAATTCTAATATTGTACTTAAGAAAGATTATTTCTGATGCACCTGAACTTTAGATGAAACATAGATTGCCTCAGTTTATTTGCTTTGACATATGTAAATACAAGTGAAAACAGTGAATTATGTAAAGATAATTTATTAAACTTCAAAGGACAACAAAAAAGTAACTTCTTGTCATTACTTTCATTAAATTGGTTAACCTGATTCCTCATGAAGGATGAGTTCATGATGTTCCATCAGAATGATACAGAGGACCACTTCACATCCAAGAGAATGTCTCTGGCAAACCAATTCCCACCATGTTGAGCCCATTAGAATCCAAGCTGATGTGAGTCAAGTAGATTGTCCTGCTCCAATCTTGTCAAAACAAGCATAACTCTTTACAACATAAGTTATTTTTCAAGCACTATTCAAGATAGCTATATTTATTAAATTCTAGGAGAGGCAACTTAGTATTCTGTTTCTCAGTTAATCTGGAAAATTGTATTTAATATTTTAATTAATTGCTACATTTGTGTATAGGGCACTGCAATCATGAAAATATTAGGTGACAACAATATAAAATTATTTTTTGAGACATGACGGGGTTAACAAGAATTAGTAAATATAAATTCAAAGTATCACTTCATCATTGAGTGATTTCTTTTATGAAACGCAATAAAATATCTGTGTGAAATTTTCACATAGGAAGTATTATTTGTTTTAATTTAGTTCTCAGGGCTCCAATGACTTCCTTGTTTCCCAGGCTATAGATAAAAAGATTTAGCATAGGAATGATAATAGTATAGAACAAGGAATCCATCATATCTTGATTATCTGCTTGCAATGATGGTGGAACCACATGCATGAAGGCAAGAGATTCAAACAATAAGGACACAGAGAACAGGTGAGCCCCACAAGTGGAGAAGGCTTTGCTTCTTCCTTTTTGAGATTTCTTTTTCAGAATGACAAAGAGAATACAAGTGTAAGAGATTAGAATAGACAAAACTATAAAGACCTGAATGGACCTAGCAAAGATATAAACCACCAAAATATCGGTAGAAGGATCAGTACAGGAAATTTTATATAAAGGCATGATATCACAATAGAAGTGTTGGATATTGTCGGAGTGGCAAAAACCCGATGAAGAATACATGGGGACGAATAGGTTAATGTTATGTAATGGATGTAGGCCCAAGAAGGGTAACTCTGGAGAATAAAGTTCTGAAGACATAGAGAAATTAATTTGATAGAGAAAATAAATGAAAATTGCCTAAAAGTACTAATATCACTACACAAGGAACTCTCATCAATTTTTTTAAAATACACATTGATCTATTACCAAAAATGCCCAGTTGCAAGTGATAGGAAAAATTCCATTTAAAATACTTGTAAACAGTCTAAAATATTTGGGAGTGTACTTGCCCAGATGAACCCAGGAACTATGTGAATACAGTTATTAAACATTTTACACACAAATAAAATCAGATCTAAAAAGTTTGAAAAATATCAATTCCTCTTGGGTCGGTTGAGCCAACATAATCAAAATAATATTTTTTCCTAAACTAATTTGTTTAATCAGTATCATGCCCATCAAACTACCAAAAAATTATTTGATAGCATTAGAAAAAATCAATAAAATTCAACCTGAAGAACAAAAGTCAAGAATAGCAAGGGAAATAGTAAAAAAAAAATCCAAAGAAAATTGACTTATGGTAGCACCAATGTGATATTCACTGTGCCTTCAGTGGCTTTGGGAGTCTGTTGTATTTCATGATTCAGAATCTTCTGAGCAGGTTCATGTCTGCTGTAGGTGCTGTGAATATTGCTTGGTGCTACAAAGATCTCATAAATCTTCCTTTCCCCAACCCAAATATTGTTCCATTAGTCTATAATCATGCCCGTTAAATAGTTATTGGAAATGGGGTGAGAAAGGGGAGGAGAAGGATTAAGCATGTCCTAAGGATGATTAGTTTTCTTTTTGCTGTAATATGCATAGTTCCTATCTATTTGTATAAGCTTAAAAATGATGAGTACTTTCTTCATTAGATATTAGAATTCTCTTAACTCTGTAAGGTTTATTCCTTCATTCATCCCTCATGTGCATTGAGCATCTGCTATGCACAAAACTTTGTGCCACCTCCTCACTATGCAAAGCAGCAAGTGTCTGTAAATAGATACGAATTAGAAAGAAATGCCTTAGTTATCATCACTAGATATGAATTTTAGTTTGATAAACCACAAATATCCTAAGCAAATTCATATCCATCTAGGAGTCATCTAAAGCAGAGCTTTACTACGACCCAGGGAACAAATTCAGTCCGTAGCCCTTGAATTATCTTTTGCTTGTTGACAGTATAAAAACAGGCAACAGGCTGGACCTGAGCTCTGGGGCATAGTTTTCCCACCATTTTGTGCTGTAGAATCTGATCCTATTATGACTACTGAGGGACAATTTCCTCTTACTTATTTTTTTTTTCTCCAGGGTGTTTCATCTTGACCTTCTTGAAGCTCCTAATGTGGAGGAAAACACCTCTCATCTCTGCGCCATTGGAAGTATTTCTTTACTCTCCTTACTACCACATCATCTTCCTTCAAGATTTAACTAAAGTGCTTCTTTCAATCAATCAACCAGTATTACACCTACTATGTGCCCAGCACTGTACTTAGTGCTGGGGACTATGGGTGAGTGAGGAAAATTTGTAAGTACAAAGAATGAACAAACCACATTCAAATGAGCTGTCATTCTCATGGGGCAAGAACAGGCATATATAGAAACATACATAGTATGAAGATAATAAATACAAATATATCAAAGTAGTAAAGAAGACCAGTTTGGGAGGGAGGGTAGGGCAATCGGAGGGATCCGGAAAGATTTCATGCAAAAGAGAGCCCCTGAGTTGCCTCTTAAAAGAACACTGAGACTTCATGAGATGGAGGGTAGGGAGCATTTAGGTCTGAGGTACAAGCAACACAAAGGCACAGAATAAGGTGGATTATCACAGGTGATGACCAGAGAGTGGTGAGTTTGGGTGTGACATGCAAGAGGAGACATAATGTCCAGCAAGGTTGAAAAGATAGAATGGATCATGGTTGTGCAGAGCCTTGAAAGCTAAAGAGGGGCTTTTTATTTATCCTGAAGGCAACAGGAAGTCATTGGAGTTAGTCAAATAAGGGAGTCACATGGTCAATTCACCTTCAATATGAAGTCCCTCCTGATCCCACCAGCTGGCAATACCCTCCCCAAACTATTTTACATTCATTTACTATTCGTTCTTTATATATTTATTTAGAGAAGCAATGTGACCTAGTGGATAAAAGTCAACGTTGGCACTAGGAGGACCTGAATTCAAGTTTTGCCTCATATATTATGTCTACGTGACCTCTGGCAAATCAATTCTCAAAGTTTATGCTGAAGAGAAGGTAACAACATGCATTGAAAAAAAGAGTTTTCCCTTCCAGGAGCTCCATACCTGATGAAAACACAGGTCTATTTTAGATATGCATATGTACGTATACGAATATTTATAAATATAAGCATGCGTATGTGTGTATACATATAGTAGGTGTGTAGAATAAAAATGTTTCTGGGCAACCTATATTTATGTGTGTGTGTATATATATATATATATATATATATATATATACACACACACACATATATATATATATATATATATATATATATATATATATACACATATACACATACATATACATTTACCTATAGATATATACACATGTTATTCATCCCTCATTTTTGAGGAGGACCAATAGAATCGTGGATGATGTCTTGACTTGGCCACAAATTCAATTTAAGGGAAGCAAAGTTTCATAACCTCATCAGCCTCACTCACTGTTCCTGCGTCATCAAAGTCCAGTGGCAAAAGAAAAGCCTGGCAGTTGATGATGACCCTCGACACAGTGTGTACCTTTGGCATATGTGATGTCTGACCAAGCTCTAAATACTCCACAGGGCCTGCTTCCGCCATCTCTATGGCCATTGGAAAAAATTGCTCTTATTTGTCCTTTACACCAGGGGAAGTCTTCACATGCTTGAGGCAGACATCCACCTAACGCTTTGATGGGTTTGAGGCCTGGGATTACCCTCAACATGATTTAATCAATTTTACCAGGTAATTTTATCAGAGTATGGTCACTAAGAGTAGCACCTCTAGTGCAGGGACTTGTCAAACACTTATTCAGGACTGTTCGTCCACCTTTGGCGTCAATCTTTGATCCAACTCTCACCTGGGGCTCCAAAACGTCATAACATATATAGCAGTAGAGATATGATATGTGTATATATAACAGACACAATATTGTCTGCACATGTGTGCCCTCATGTATATACATTTATATGCATATTATGGGTACATGTATACATGTGTTTATTTATATGTATACATATAAATGAGTATTCTCATTTTTTGTCTATGCATCGCCATAACCTACTATGGTTACTGGAACATGACAGAAATCTAGGAAATATTTATACATTGATTGATCATTGATTCATTCCCACCTTTCTGAATTTCAGATATCCAGTTAACTTCCTTATTTTGAATGAAGATCCTTTGTTTGACCAAACCACTTAATTGTGTTGCATTTTTTCTTTTCTTCACTACTAAACATTGAAACAAGAATTCGCTTTCTACTGCTTACATTTTCCCACTATTTCA